>QUSF01000016.1:2356333-2411561 GCA_003676055.1 Chloebia gouldiae
GTCATGTAGATCCCTTCACCATGCACATCTCACAGCTACAAGCCTCATTTCTGCAATGACACCCGTGGAAATTTGATGACTGATGAGAAATTTAAATTAATCTTAATAAACAAGACAAAAAATACATTATTTGATCTCCAGAACTTGACTCTATATGTTTCAGGGTCTATTCTATGTGATGCCTGCAACTGGAATATTTTTGAAATGCTTTTTATATTACAGTCTCTTTCTTTCATGTTGGTCTGTCATCCAGTCCTTGATTTCTGTATTTTTAATAGCAAAGAACTCTTCTTTAAAGCCAGGGACTGAGCATACCTAGCACTTTCCTGGAATTGCTAAGGAGTTTTCTTAGGTAGTGATTTAGTCTTTTACAGCCAAGTTCGGATCATTTCTTTGCTTATCTGGATCTACAGATCAGTCTCTTTTGATAGTGAGTTTACTGACACTCTGTAAAGAAGTGAACACTGAATTGTCAAAGAAATGAACAACAAAATGTTAAAGAACAAATAAAAATAATCCAAATGAGAGAACAGGAAGGAAGAATAGACAACTATGCAGTCAGGTGTGTCAGATATTGTGTTGCAGTGACTTGCCAGTTTAATACACTGAAAAAATAATCTGATTCAGGGAGTGCTGGAGGGTACAAATGAGTCTGCTTCTTGGTTTGTTTATGTACTTCTTTTTCAAAAGAGAAATTAAACTGCTATAAAATACTCCATAAAAAGCATTTAGCAACTGTTTTATTGGTTAATAACCTTCTGGTTTAATACATATTAGAATGATGTAAACCTTTTAATTAGTGTTTTGGAACTTTGTTAGGAAAACCATGCTTGTTCTTTGAGATTTTAGGAAGTCATCAAAGAGGATACTTAAAGGAAAAAAAGTATAACATCATGGTAAGTATGTGATTCATTCAGAGTTGCTACTGAATATATTATGGATTAAACAAAACCTTTAGTAACTTTCAAAATAAGTGAAGTACAAAACATTAAAATAAATATGCAGCCCTTGCATTCATTGCAATGGTGATGAGGCTTTCTTCCTCAAAGTCAGGTTCATTACATCAGAAACAATTTGAAATCCATTACTCCTCTAAAAAATATCCAGAATCTACCCTTGAAAGTTACACTGCCTTTCTGAGATTCTTGTGTGGTGAGATATGAACTTATGGGATATTTTAATGATGAGTTCTACAAAAATGCTGAGTAACTATAGTAACATCCATATTATCACAAGTCAAGTTGACTAAATATTTCTTGTTTAATCCTTATAATTTGCCCAGGGATGTTTCTATTCAGCACCAAATCAGTCTTGCTTAAGTCTGAAATAGCCCTAGAGGGAGATTTGGTTACTCAAAACAGGCCAGTCAAGAAAATAATTATAAAAGAAATATGTGTGTTTGCATTTTATTCTAACTGAAGGGCAAGACATTAATCACAAGTAAAATATTTTTGGTAATTTAATGGTGAGTTTATATTTTTATTTCTTTTGGGTTCACCTATACACCAAGTGTTAATATATAACAAAGGCATATATGAAAAAAGGAGATAATTAGACCTAGAATATGCATAGGCCAAAAAAAAAAATTCAGAAAAAATATGTGATGAGTGGAAGTATGGAGCATTTTAATTTGTTGTTGGTCTTTTAGAGCTTATTTCCAAACACTAAAGATTATCTCATTAGTTTACAAATATGTCCTCTTTTTTTTCTGTCTTTCATCACTATCTTCTTACAGTTAGAGTAGTGCAACACTTTTTAGTAACTGTTTTACCTGTCACGAAGGTGTTTTCTGAAGAGGAGAAAGGTGTTTCTAAGAGGAAAACAGAATAGCATGAGGAAGGTGTTTCTAAGAGGAAAACAGAACAGCATAAATACTGAATCTTTGCTTCCAGGGTTTGACTGGGAGACTACAGAGGGCAAGGTCTACAAGGTTGTGGGGAACTGACTCCACTGAGGAGTAGCAGTTGAGTCAAAAAGACTTTCAGAAATCATTTAAGCCACTTTTCATGTATCACAAAGAGGAGCACAGGGTATAAGCAAAAGCATTTCTTTTTACTTGGTCAATATGTGTGCCTGAGGGTAACTATTATTTTTAGAAGACCATTACCCATCTGTTGGAAGTTTCATAAACAAATATAAGTAATGGCAATAATTTGTGAGCTTGTGAATCACTGATGAAAGTGGCACAGGAGGAATCAAAGAGTAGGCATGACAAATGCTGTTATCTGGGTTGAAATGACTTGTGTGGGAAGGAAAAAGGAAGGGCTGAGGATCAAAGAGGAGGAAGACTGGAAAGATGGAGTTAGTGGATCAAAACTCTGTGTGCAGTGAGGTGTGATGATCTGTCTCAAAGAGCAGCTTATGTCATGAACTGAGTTCCTGTTGTAGCAGTCACACATTTTTCAGCAATAATACATATTTTCAGCTTGTATTTTTCTTTACAACAGCTCTGGCTCATGTGGCTGCCTTTGGGCTCAAGTTCCCTGTTTTCCACTGGTGCAAGGCAAAAAGGCACCTAGAACAGGTTCTAGATCCCTTTGGATCCCTTTTCTTAGTGTCTCCTGTACGTAGGAAGCAATAAAAAGAATTCTCGTGGATTAGAGAACCAAATGCATGCAGAATTTACTTTGATGCAGAAATGAAACAGTATTATGGCTGGTAGATCAACAAGACCTGTTTGTCAGTGACTTACAGCAAGTGTAGGGGGTTGGTAAACTTAAGTGTCCCTTAAAAAGCCCAGCTAACTTTCTGAAGTATTTTTTCAAATGAATATTACAACTATCTTTTTACACTTAGGTACATTGCTATAATGAGGAAAAGCTTCAATAGTCCCAAGGGCAAAGACAAAACAGGAACAGAATGAGTGAAGTTGAAACTTTAAATAAATTCAAGTGAAACATTTAGAAAGTGCAATCACTCTGGCAACTTCCCTCCTGCTACTAATTAATTCTGATTTTTGCTGCAATCCATGTATAATGTGCATCATCCTTGAATAAATGAAGAAATGCATATGGAATGCTGTTTGCTCAAAATTGATACAAGTAGAAGAAAGAAATTGTGTACCCCAAAGACATCTATTATTTAAAAAAAAAAAAAGTAATTTCTCTGCTGACAGTTTTGAAGACAGAGCTTTTCAGTTGGCTCACTTACTCTTACCAGGAAAGAAATGCAAGAGAGATATGAGCCATGTTTTGTCAGCATATGAAAGAGCAGTTATTAAGTTAATTCCAAAACTGAATTATTGTGCATTAAGGATACCCTATAGCAAAACTGAAAAATACTTCTGTGTTTTTCTTTTTAAAAAAATTACTTTCAAAATATGTTGTTTTTCCCACCTCGTGTATGTATCCTTGTATGTTTCTTTTCAATTGTTTTAAATTTTGAATTAAACCTTTATTAATTGCTAATTCCAAAAGTGGCTAGTAAACATGATTTCAGTGTATGCTGAGGGAATATTATGGAAAAAAATCATGCTAGAAGATCTACAGTTTCAGCAAGCAATCTAGAGGTGTGTGAAAGCACTGATGAAGTAAATAATTATTTAATCTCTTTCATCGTAAGGCTTTGACTCACAAGACATGCAGTCAACCTCAGCATTCTAATGCTTGATAGCTTTATGGGCTTGGTCCTTAAAATGGAGTGGACAGATGTGTGGTAATTATGAAAATTAAACAAGCATTACAAAATCGAAGCATTTAATGTTGTCTAAAATCCATGCATGGCCTTTTATATTTTGATTACGCTAAATTAATTTAAAAGTAAATGAAGACATTTATAGTGATATATCATGACATGAGTGCATGCTACCTTGATTATGCATTTAGAAATCACCTGATTAGAACAGTTTACACTCTCAACAAGTGGAAAATCAAAGTGCAGTTGATTGAAGGGCTCCATTTAGAGATACCTGGGAAACAGTCACAGAACTATTTCTTGTGAGAAATTTCTCTTTTCTACAACTTTCTAAAGGAAAGGAATGTGATAGTTTCTAGCTGTTATTGTTCTGTTCAGTGTACTTTAAAAAAAATTACTATATTACTTAAAGTAGTTTCCCTTTCTCTTCAGTTAGTACCAATATTTGAGTTCTGGTACAAATCTAGAATGTTAAGAATGTGACATTGCTCTGGTGTCTTGAGTTTGGACTGTATCCCCAATATCCAGTATTTCCGTCATTTTCTTTTGGGATGAGCTGATCTGTGAATCTGGGAAAAAAACACAAGCTCTTCAGGCTTTTTTTTTTTTTTTGAGTCTGAGCCTTGTGGGTAACTCAAAATGTTAATGTTTTCTTTTATAATGGAAAGAGGAAGTAAAGCTTCAACTCACCACACAGGAGAAATAACTTGTTTCACACCACGAACATAATAGTTTAGTCTCTGTCTTTCTTTTCAGACCTCAGCACCTTTTCTCCTCAATGTGTTACTGCCTCCCTCCAACTGATTGCTATTGCCACCTATGTCACTGTCATACCACCCTTTATAATCTGAGACTGGATCCTCTTAGTTGATACTTCTGACTTTTTTCTTTCCTCTTTTTTGTAGTCCATGTGTTTGGAAATGGGGATGTGTGTGCTGCCCCATTCCCCTTCCAGATACAGCGCAGCATTTCTCCATCTGTGTGGAAATATAAAGAGCACACCAGGTCTTAGGGAACTCCTGGAATTTGTTTTAATCATTTGAATTGTTTTTGTCTATTTAGATCCTTTTTGATCTGGTTTGAATCTGACTTGTAAGCAAAGGTTCATTGACTTTTTAATCTATTTATTGTTTATGAATTTATGAAAAGGATAATGCTCTGAATAAGGGTTTAATATTCTAAATTTTATTCTAGTTCTAATGCATGTTGCTAATCCAACCTAGCATGGTAATCCAGCTGGTTTCTCAGATGCTGTCAAAACACAGTGTATGGGTGTGTGTTTATGTATATATACACACTGTAGAAGAACAAATAAAGACACTGTTATATAAATTTAAGACCAAATTATGGGTAAGAACTATCCATATTCAACTGACATTTCAACCACTGTTTTGTAACGCAATATGTTCTAGGATAAAAATGAAGTAAGTGGCTCTTGGTTATCATGACATTAGAACACCTAGACTTCAAAATTTTCTAGTTCTTCTCTCCAATAAGCATAATAAGCCAACACCTAATCCACTTATACTTTTATATGTTCTTCTTTCCTTCAAGGTGAATAATGGGATGATTCAATTTTTTTTTGGTGCAGATCTTGCCTGCTTTCAAATATTCCAAATTATATTTTACCCTTTGGAATTGTTTTTAATATCAATCCTTTAATGGAGTCTATTGCTACATATTGCTAAAGGAGAAGCAGTTGCCTGAGCATTTGACACATAATTGAAAATATCTTCCATAACACATTGGGTAGGATTAACATCCTACCCAATTTTGGGCACCACAATATAAAAAAGATATAAAACTACTAGAGAGCATCCAAAGGACAGCCATGAAGTTGGTGAAGAGCCTTAGGGGAAGCTGTAAGAGGAGCAGCTGAGGTCACTTGGTCTGTTCAGCCTGGAGAGGAGAAGACTGAGGGAGACCTCATTGCAGTTACATCTTCCCCTTGCTCATGAGGGGAAGCAGATGGGCAGACTCTGCTCTGTGGTAATCAGTGACAGAATCTAAGGCAATGGCCTGAACTAGTATCAGGGAAGGTTTAAGTTTGATGTTAGGAAAGGGCTCTTCCACTGAAGGGTGGTCAGGCACTGGAAGAGGCTCCCCAGGGAATGGTCACAGCCCTAAGGCTGCCCGGGCTCAAGAAGTGTTTGGACAATGCTGTCAGGCACATAGTGGGATTGTTGGGATCTCCGGTGCAGGGGCAGGAAATGCACTTTGATGATCCTTATGGGTCCCTTCCAACTCAGCTTATTCTATGGTTTTGTGACCTAGTGAGGCTGTTCCTCAGGCTGCCCATGATGGTGGCTTGAAGCTCATGGTGGTGGCTGAAGACTTTTATCGAGTTGGCAAAAGTAGCATCCTGAATAGTCTGTTCAAGGAAGACTTGCCCAGTGAGGTCAGTCTCTGTCACATGGGCTTGTCCCTTCAGATGTGGCTCAGTGCCCTTCTGCAGTCCCTGCTCATTATCGGCATTCTGAGGACCACAGCAGCTGGGTGTGGTTACAGCAGCCCCGAGGCTGCCAGCAGCCCAGGTGAGCTGGGATCTGAGCCTAAACTGCCTTTGTCTGGCACATCTCTGTCTGTCCCTAAGGGACACTCTACCACAGCAAGCAAATACTTCTGATTCTATAGGTAAATAAATAATATCCATCTCACGTAGCTTGTACTTGCCAAAAATTGATCATGTTGAGCTGATTTCCTAGAATATAAAGAATATATAAAGAATATATTGCATGTAGCAGTATATACATATATTTGTTTTTCTTTTCAAATTATTTTACTACTGCACCTGCAGGTATTTTTAGATTTCTGCTGGATGCAGCTGCAATTTTTTGTTCCGATCACGTATGCCCTCTTAAAGGAAAAGGTTTTTTGTGTGTGCTTTCTCTCACTTTCTTCTTTCCTTTCCTTTTGCCTTCTGCAAAAAACCCAGAATTATAAACAAACATATGCTGTTGGAATTTTGCATATGGAATATACTGTTCATATTTTTTCATAGAATCATGGAATGGCTTGGATTGAAAGGGACCTTAAAGATCATCTCATTCCAGCACCCTGCCATGGGGAGGTGCCTGCTACTAGACCAGGTTGATCCGAGCCCCATACAATTTGTCTTTGAACATTTCCAGGGATGGGGTGCCCACAGCTTCTCTGGGAAACCTGTGCCAGTGCATTACCACACTCATATAAATATAAAAATAAAATACATCCATTTCCTATTAATATAATGACTATACAGTAATACAATAAATAGAACAATATATAATATTACATACAATATATTATATATAATAATAAACAATACAATAATAATTGAATAAAATGATAATAATACATCATAGAAACTAAGATTTTGTTCTATCTCGTCTATTCTGCCTACAAAGTAAGTTCATGTCAGCCAATGTAAAGAGTAAATGGAAATAAATGTGATGTGCTAACTCAATATTTATTTCCCAAAATGACTTAATACTCAAAACACAAATCCAGGAATGTTTTCCCTCTCTGGACTGGTGGATCTTAATCAGCTAATCAAGCAGATAATTTTCTTTCTCATACTGATTGCATGGTGCTTTGGATTTGAGCAGAGATGGATGATGGCAGCCATTCATTTAGGTAATGTGGTGGTTTCCCAAAATACCTGATGCCTATGGAAATTTTCTCCTACGACACTATTCCTTCTATTACTCTTATATTAATTTTCAATACAACTGAAAAGAAACAGTTGGCTCAGGTTCATGGTTCATGTTGTAAATGAATCTGCTTGTCAGGAGAGTGACCTAAAGAGGAAATTTGTAAGTAACAAGAGCTTGCCTTTACAATAAGCAATTACCAGTCAATTATCACTTTATCATAATGATGAGGAAAATAATTAGTTAGAGGAAAGGAAATTTGCTTTAATATTATCTACCCTTGATATCATTGAGCTTTAAAGTAATATTCAACCTTCTATTAGAAAAGAAAAATGGCAACTATTGAGTATGGTTATTTTTTCCATTTTTGGAAAATTTTCCAATTTTCCACAGATACCAAGCAAATTTTCCAAGTTGCTTGGTATCTGTGAGTTGGGATGTGAAACCTTTGATTACATCCTTGCAACAACCCTGACAATGGAATTTGTTTTTTTCCCCCTGCTTAATATAAAATCCCAGCAGGAATTCTTACTTCAAAGGCATTTGATAAAGGAGCCCACTTGTGGAGCTGAGAGGAAATCAATTGAACTTTTTCCTTTAATGGGGCTATGATGCTTAAGTCCCATGGTCTAATGCATTGCTTTTATGGGATTTTTCCGACAGTGTTCTTTCTTCTGGCTTACTCTGCCTTTTGTCTCATGCTCATATTTATTTTTGGCAAGTCTGTTTGTAGTTTTAGGCTGTGAAATCTAGGATGTGGCATAGTACTATGTTGGCACATTCTAATGAGATTTTAAATACTTTTTGTATGCAGAACCTATCAGTGAGAGCTGAATAGCACTGTTTCACTAAATGAGCTCAAGAAGGAAATCTTCTGTGGCCCTAATATGTATTATCCCATGCCTACCTTCAAACTTAAAAATGTACATTAAAAAGAAAATAATCCTTTGGAAATCCCATTGGAAATTCCTGGCCTAAGATAGGAATGAACTATGGTATTTATCTTTCTCTCCTCTCCCTGGGAGCAATGCTAATAATTTAACCTGGAGGTTGCAAGGCACCAATGAGCCAGTATGAACATACAGATTCCCATTTGACTGCTGATGGATGTTGGAGTTTTTGTGGAGTGTGAGTTTGTGGGCCCCAAGTTGGGCAACTCCCAACTTGACCCTCCTGCAGCAGTTCTGTGTCAGGAATGAGAGACGCATTGGACTTTTTCTGTCTTCAGTTTCTGTTTATTGTTATTTTATTAAAACTTTAGCACACTGTCTGTGCCCAGACCTTGCATGCGTGAAAACAGCATAAAAATGGTCCATAACATCCTGGTGTAAGGTCTTTTAAAGTCTAATCAAAAACTAAACTACCCAGTTAAGAAATTACACCTAAATTATTTTCCTTTCTTACCTAATAACTGACTCCTAAAGACTCGCAATGCAGATTTTTCTACCTAATTACAAGACACTACCTAAACCCAAGAAGAAAGAGGAAGAAGAGAGAAGAAAGGAATTTGAGACAACACCCTATACCCTCCATCTTGAACTCATCTATAACATACTAAAAATCCTAAAACCTAAATTTCTCACCTATGTGACATACTACACTACTATCTACAATCTCTACACTCTATTTCACACTTTTGTGGTCTCTAGTTTACCTTGAGGCTTTGGAAGTTTTCTCCATGAATGAGGGTCAGAGTCAGTGTTTTCCTGGGAGTCAGAGCACCCCAGGGCAGACAGGGAGACATTCCCCTTGCCCTGGGCTCCCACAGTGGAGTAAGCTGTGTGCTGCAGCTGGTGGCTCCACGGAGCTGGTACAGGCTCAGGCCCAGGAGCTGCTTGGTTTGCTGGGATGGCATTTGAAGGCGAGTTCATGTCCCAGCTGTGCTGTACAGGTGTGCCTCATGTCAGTTCTCTTATGCCTCTCAGCACACACTTATGAAAGGAGGGCTCTGGATTCTATGCCTGTCTTCCCTGATCAGGGAAGTTTACTGGAGAATCATGAAACTGCAAAGTTGGGACTTAACGAGGGTGACACACAATTGGATACAGCTTGGAGATGTAAGCAAAAAAAATGTTAAAACCTACTATACATTCACAGATTCACAGAATAAACTAATTTGGAAGGAACTTTCTAGAACCATTGAACCCACCTCTTGGCCCTGCACAGGACCATCCCCAAGAGTCACACGATATGGCTGAGACCATTGTCCAAACGCTTCCTGAACTCTGTCAGGCTTGATGCTGTGATCACTGCCTTGGCGAGCCTGTTCAGTGTCCAACCATCCTCTGAGTAAACAACTTTTTCTTGCTATCCTACCTAAACCTTCCCTGACACAACTTCAGACCATTCCCTCAAGTGCTGAAGGGGCATCACAGAGAAGAGATCAGTGTTTGTCCCTCCTCTTCCCCTCATAAGGAAGTTGTAGTTAGAGTACTTATTTGTACACACAAAGGCTGAACAGCTTTTTGCTGGAGGCTGGTCCAGCATTCAAGATCAAGACTTGCTTTGGCTTTTTCTCACACCCTCTTGGATGCCCTTGTCTCCAAATTAGGAAGTCTGTACTTTTTTCTAGTCACATAAAAACTACATTCCCTGGAGAGGATTTTCAGGAGAGAAGGTGTCCTACTGCTCTTTGCCTGTCAGCAATCCCTGCCCTCACACAGCAGGATCTTTCATGTGTGGATTTTGGACAGCCTCACAGACTGACGTTGCCATAACCTTCCTGGCCAGGTGTCCTGCCCAGTCATCTTCAGCCAAACCTTGTGGCATGTGCTCCCCACTGGCGTGGGTGTCCCTTCACCTGTTATTTGGTGTGTTGTTTGTGGTATGGGGAAAAGAGGGGCCTTCTGATACACAGCTTAGATTTTACCCAGATTTTACAGTATTTCGTCCCTGTGTCTGTCACTTTCTAGTGGCTTTAGCACACACCCTGACTTTAATTCCTGAATTGCTTTCCTAGCTGTCCCTGCTATGAATTGTTAGCCTTGGATGGACTAGAAAGAGAACAGAGAAACCTTTCGCAGAATGTGATTAACTTACTTACAGTCAGGAGAAACTGAAGTGATGGAAGAAAAGTGAAAAAAACTACATTTTCTCTTTGGGATGCATTTTTTGTTTAATTTCATAATGTTGAATAAATTTTACATTTTAAAGCTGTGGGACACACAGGAAAGCCCCTGGCTTTTTTGGAAATCTGTGCTGACAGAAAAGGAACAATTGTGGAGAGATAACAGTACAATCCTAAGATTGATAGGACCTAAGCAACTGCTAAGATTTATTTCAGTCAAGTCTCATTCTGGTTTAAAGAAGAAAAAGAAAAGAGAAAAAAAGCTGGAACATACATACAGAGAAGAATTTATAGTTAGAAGATCCTCACAGTGAGACGATCCAGGAAACAGTTGAAAAATCATAGAATGGCAGGTAACATGAAAAGAAATCTTAAAGATCATCTAGTTCCAGCTCCCTGCTATGGCCAGAGACATAAATTAACCTACTTTTGACCTTGATTTACCGCAGGAATGTTTTTGTTTGTTTAAATGAAGTGCAATAAGGTGGAGAAAGGCCTAGGAAGAGCAGCTAGAGAAAGTATTGAAAAATCTGTGTCACCATTGTTCTGCTTATACTGTGCAGATGGTTTATATTGCTATACTTTTTCTCCCCTTGGATGCTATTATTTTCATTCTTGATAGTCTGAAGGGAAATTAAAAAAAAAGTCCTAGGGTCAGCTTATTGATGTAAAGCTGCCAAATTCTCCTGATGTGCCATTCTAACAGCTAATTGAAAGGTTTCTGTTGTGTAATCAAAAGTATGCTTTTGGGAGCTGAAACACCCTGTTTTGTTTCTCAACTTTTTGATCTGAAATAACTAGGTGAGCTGTTCCAAGACGCTGACTGCAGAGATGTATATCCCTAATTTCCTCTTTTCAGTGGCCCCAACTGTGCTAGCCTTTTTAGTTCCTTTTAAGTAACTGTCATTAAAAGAAAAGTAATTGGCTTTGGATGCTTCTATTCCTCAAAATCTCATTAGATCTTGAAAATATGTTTTCTTCTCAAAATTCCACTTTCCATCTTCAGTGAAGAAATAGACATTGTTACTTAACTTTGTAGAAAAAAAAAATATTTTTAAGCCTCTGTATCTCATTCATGCTTCTGACTGTCTCCCTAGCCTGTGTGAGAAAGTTCGTGACTGAAAGCCTACATCAAGCTAAAAAGAAATTTCCAAATCAGCCTGTCTCTTCTGCCTGCAAGTACCTCAGCTTCATCATAACTTTAAGTGAACTCATCCAATACACATCTAAGAAGAATGAGACCTCTAGTGCTCTTGAAATAATTTCCTAAATGTAAAGTATATTTATATATTTTTTGCCTACATACACGTGGTAATAAGTAGGGTATTATTTTAAAAAATGTGATGGTCCAGCTTTAACAGTGGGCAGCTGTTCCATTAGTTTGTTTCTGGAAGTATGAAGTCAGGCAAAGCAAGTATCTAATCTTATGACATTTTCATTTTATCAGTATTTGGCCTTGTCACAGGTATTGCTCCTTCTTTCCCGCAACTGACGGTTTCAACGTCACCATGCTCCTTTTTATCATTATGTTGCTATTATTTACATTGGTGCACTGTTTAGTTGTGCTGGTCTGAGATTTGAGTCTTTGTAACAGAGTTTATTTTCTAGATGTGAGTTTTCTTTGTAGAATTTAATGGGATTAACAATTTTAGAATGGCAAATATTTTAAATCTTAGTTAGATCGTATACTGTGTCCACTTCTTTCCAGACAGCTCTTTGAAACTGCAGGACGTGGGAACCTTGGCTTGAAGGTGTCCAGGGCAAGACTGCAATGCCAGAAGGCTGGAATTTTTCATCCTAACATAACACAAAAATGCCTACTTACACTGACTGTTAGATGTCCTGCTGTCTTCTTTAGGACTTCTGCAAGGTCAACACTGTAGGTATTCTCTTGCAAATTCAGAAAATACTCTGTCATAGAATAAATGAATGCATAAGGGTTCCACCTGGCAAGTCCCATGCCTTTTGTGCTCTGTTATGAAACTTGTTTTAATATGAGATTTTTAAAAATAATAATTCAAGTTCTCATTTTCTTTTTTTTTTTTTTTAATTTAAGTACTTTGATTTCCTATTTCCGACTTTCTGGAAGAGTGGTAGCAGGTGAAAATGACACTTTCCAAAACTAAGATAAGATTCCCAAGCCCTTGTGATTTCACATGCCAAGAGTTAAGAAACAAGCATCCTAACATGCATGATAACATAGTGAAAGATGGAAGTACTGCAACTAAAAAGTTCAGCTGTGAGTATTCAACCTCAAAAAAAGATAAGAGAGTTTTCTCCCCTGAAAACATCACTTTCAAATGAAACTGGAAGAACTACATTTAAATGTAATATTGAGATTAGTGTTTAAAATGAATTATCTCATTATAAAGTAATTCTGCAAAAATCACTAAACTTATTTAGTGTTAGTCCTCTAAATACTAGAGTTGTCTGAATTATCTACAAAAAGGTAGAAAATTCTAATACTTTCCTAAAGCATAAAAACATACAAGAGATAAAAAGATAATTTCTAGTAGTTTAAATACATTACTACTGTGTTAGGCACAGGCTCAGAAACAACTAAAACAGCCCATGAATGATTCAGCCATAACATTAGTTAGTGTGTCATCCAAAAGTCCCTCCATATAATCTTGATTTGAAAGGTCAGGTTTTGCAAAAAGAACATTCTCAATAGTCCCAGGAGATATAATCTATCATAAACAACTGAGCTGCATGAGACAAGATACACAGTGGGCAGAAAAACCAGCCGGTCCCCAGCTGTGGAAAGGCAGCAAGATCTGCTGGGATCAGAACAAGGGCAAACACTTCCTCTTATCATTCATTCCCCCCTCTATTAGAAAATGTTCTGCCCAGGACTTAGTGTGTGACGTCAAGTATGTGACAGAACACATCTGTCCCTCGCTGAATGACAATAGAGTGTCTTGACCTCGGTGAGGTGATTTGTGTTCCAGTAAATTGGCTGTGTGAAATTATTCCACTGTATAAATGCTAAAGGTGCTGATCGGAAGCAGTGTTTCCCCCTTTAATGTCATTTCTAGTGTGTAGAGCAGACTGCCTTCTTCAGCTGGAAATTCCATTGGGAAATTTACCATGAGAAGGGAAGAGCTCAGTCTCTGCAGGTGGGATCCCACTGTGAATCCTAGTGTGTCCAGTCAAGTTTTTCTGGACTTTATGTGCTCATGTTCCACCAGACAGAGCAAGGTAAGGACAGAACACTGATGTATAAGTGGAAGAGAGACTCCATTATCCTCCTTGGCATTTTAAAATAAAAATTATTTCTGTCTCCTTGGGTGGAAAGGCTTAAGTGGGCTTAATTTGCAAAGCAGACAGATTAAAGCAACATAAAGATTCAAAGTGTTCAAACACTTTTCACAGTGGTATGATCAAAAGACTAGAGCAAGTAGCAACTTTACAATGTCAACTGTATTTTTATAGTTAAAAAGGTGACTAAATTATATAAACACTACTTTTAAAATGTAAGTTTCTTTAAAAATAACAAACATTTAATTAAAAAACCCAAACATGGGCAAATCAAATACTGAAAAGGGAGTGAATTCTTTTTTTCTAGAGGCTATTTACTTCAAGAAGTCATCCTTGCAACTCCCAAGGAGAGCGGAGACTAGGAGCTCCTGTAGTATAGCTGCCTTCACTTTTCATGATAGGAGATGGGAACCAGCACTGGAAGAATATTCTGAATATTCTGAATATGATGCACCATTTTTGGAGAGAACCAGGACTCTGAGGAAAGTATAATGTAAACATTTCCCATAGAAATTGTATTTTTCTGTTTTTTTTTTTTTTTTTTTAATATTTCCTTTGTAAAAATTAGGCTTTACTTACCCCTTACACTATACATTCAAAATGTGTTTTTCTCAAAATTGTTCTCAATAATAGAATGGATTTGTCAGTCACGGAGATCTGAAAACTTGCTCTGTCTGCTGCTTTATATAACCATTATGTGACAGTACCACCAAACTGCTTAGAAGACCTTAGAAGGCCTGATTTTAAGAACAAATGTTTTGATTCAACACATTTACAAAATTTGGGTGGCCTGGAAGCTCTGTGTTTACACCATAATGAATTGATTTTTCAAATACTCTGTAAGTGAATCAAATTAATGCAAATCTGTGACAGGATATTCCCTACAAAAAAAAAAAACAACAACAAAAAAACAAAACCAAAAAAAACCAAAAACCAAAACCAAAAACCCTGAATCAATGCTTAATATCTTTAATTCTTAGGCTTCTTGCTCTTGCAGTGCTTGTTAGGCTATTAATACTGGTCCATGCAATGCTGCCCACAGACTTTTTGACTGCCATTCATAAATACTGGAAACTTGAAGGTGAATTCTGATAATAAATGTCTTACAGAAACATATTTGTGCACAATGTAGTACAGACCTTTGCCTGTTCTTCAAGGTTATGAACTCTGTAACATAGCACAAGCTCCTTTGCACACAGGTATGATTTCATCCTGGAATGTGGGGAATAATGCTCATCTCAGAATTTTTTGGCAAACACATCAGTCTGTGTCTTGATGCATGACTGGATCGGTGCCAAAGATCTGAGTGTCAACAGCACCTCCTCATGTTGAAAACTTACCTCTTTAAACATTCCCAACTGCCTTACTGGCATTTGTTTAAAGCACTGTATTTTCTGTGCAACAAAGAATTAGAAATTCTTCTCTGCTCCACAGAAGAAGCCATTTCTGTGGATTATTAGTAAAAATATTGAACATTGCTAATGAAAATGTTAAAGGCTCTTAACATTTATGCAAAGATGTATTTATTTCTATCAAGAAATGTTACCACATACTTGTCAAGCAATGTATTCCATCATCAGCACTTCCTTCTCCTTGACACCCAGTCTGCTTTGCTCCAGCTAGTTTGGATGCTGATATATGTGCATAGTTTGTTACATGCCCATCTAGGTTACAGGTGCTCTTGTAAAAAGTTGGAAAAAACTCCCAACACTGGCTTTACTTCATGACAGTATATGCCTTTATTGACAATAGTATAAATTAATTTTGTCAATGGTAAAAATACACTAGTATGTGCCAACAATTTTCTTATAACATGTGATTCTGCCAGAATTTTCTGCTCAATAAATGCAGAACATGTGGTAATTTAAAACCTGTTTTTTTGGGTTTTTTTTCTGCATAGAAAGTCTTTATTTTAGATCTTTTAAAAATTAATTTTTATTATTGAGTGACTTTAGGGAATATTATAATCTAATTAAATAAATATTATAATCTAGTTAAACTATTTTTTTGTGGCTGCATTTTTCTCCACTTACCCATGTGTGAGGCAAAATTCTTCAAGGCAAGCATGCATGGAAGAAGGTGATTCGTACTTACCAATGTTACATTATTAAAATTAATTTAAAAGCAATGAGCTCTGTGTAGAAGGGCTGAGTAGCAGATATAGTCTGTCTTGAAGATCTGCTGCCCACAGCATCTTTTAGCCCATTTGGGATGTGCCAGGCTAGATAAGCAAATATTTCAGAGGTGGGAAACTGACTGAGTGTTGGCCTTAAGGCAGCACTTAGGGGGTCACACTGTCCCTTGAGACTGGCAGTGAGTGGAGATCCTGAGAGAGCCTGTCCTGTGAAATAAATGGCTGTACCAATGCCATTGCCAAGCTTATGGATCATAGCAACTTCCCTCTAGGATGCTTATCTAAATTCTCAAAAAGCAGAGTGAGCATTTAAAATGAGCCTTGCACACTGCAGGAATGAGCCAGGAAGAAATTCAACAAGAGCAAACACAAAGTACTATACCAGAGATGGGATAACCCTCTGGAATGCCACTGTCTGGCTGAGGACCAGCTCTGTGGAAAAGGACTTGGGCATATTTGTGCACAGGAAGCTAAAGAGGAACCAGCTTGGAAAAGAGAGAGATGATGAATCATCAGAGAAGGCATCAGGAGGACATGGCCAGGTTTTTGCAGCTGTGTGTGGAAGGACAAGAAGACGACAATGAGAATACAGAGGGGAGACTTGTAACAGATAGAGGGAAGAATCTCTCCATGGAGACAGCCAAGCAGTGAAGCAGATTGCCCAGTGAGGTTTTGCAGGCTCCATCCTTCAAAGAGAGAATGGCTCTTCCTGGGACAGAGGAAATCATGTGGAGGAGGCAGTTTCATCCATATGCAAGTGCAGGTAAGGAAGGTTCATGTCCAGATGATCAAATGGTAGCTTTTACCAGGCAACTGGCAGTAATCTTAAAGCACATTGTTTTATGGGAGATAGAACTAGAAGAGTATGCATTCCTATTTTTGTGTGATTTATGTCCTGCTTTGCTCTCTGGATGACAGTATTCCCATTTCCCCGTTACGAGGCACAGTCACTCTGTGGCATTGGGATGTTGCCTGGCCAACCAGCCTTTGGCTGCTGATTTTCTATCTAAATGTGTGAATTGGTGGGAGACTGCTGTCTTGCTTTTGTCTCTGCTACTTAGTCTTTGGAGAGACTTGAGCCCCTGTCCCTTGTGTCAAATTGAAAACTGATCAATGGCTTCAAAGGCCTCTGGGAAATAGGGGTCTGAGGACCAAAAATTATGTGATTGTATGTGCTTCATTTCCTTTGCAAGCTAGGACAGCAGGCATATTCAAATTTGTTTTTCATTAAACTATCTCTCAAACAAAAGATTAGATACAGCACCAAGAGAATTGTATGATATACAGCATAAATTTTCAGAATATGTGAACAAATCAAGGCAAATATCACACAAACTGATAGCGATGGCCTCTTGGGTTAAGGCAGTTCAAGACCAGATGTCATAAAAATCCTCATGAAACCATTAGCTATAAATAATTCTTTATTTTTAACCATCCTGCTGCTTGTTTCCATGCCATTTTTCATGAAAATCTGAATGCTTTTCCTTTCAAATATTGACAAGGGTTTACAAAAAGGTTTAAAAAAAGGTTATCAGTGCATAAGTTCTTTGTAGTCAGTAATTCCCAAGGCAGATGTGAATTTGGAAAAGCAAACAGCATTTGGCAAATGTATGTTGGAGATAAAAACCCAGACAAAAGCTCCTTTCCTGCAGCTATGTGTTTGGTGGGTGTGAACCATAGAAAAACTCAGTCATGGCTAAATTATTTTCTGTTTTCTGGAAAGGAACAGAAAATGAGTCCTGAGCAGCTTTTATCAACCCAAAAATTCAGAGTGTGTGTGTGAAGCACCAGTAGAGGGCATTAATAGTCCATGAAGAAATTACTGCAGCACTAATAAATTATGAAATGTATTTATTTTAGAATTAAAGTTGTAAGATCTGTAAAATGTATGCTTTTTCATCCTTTTGCATCAAAGCATTTGCCTGTTTTTAACCCCAAATGTGTAGGTTCATTTAGCTATTTTCATTTAACTGGCAATAAGTAAAGCTTCTGAAATTTTTCATATCTCTCATCCGGAAAGTAGTTTGCAACCCATTCAGTATTCATATGTAGTACTATTTCCTCTTTCTGACAAACATGGACTAATTAGGCTTTTAAATAGACAAGTGATTACCTAATAAATGACCTTCTGCAAAAGGCTGAAGTAAAATAAATTAAAAGGCAGATTTAACACACATGATGGCCAAGCAACAAGGTGTAGGAACAAAATGGAAGCTTTGCAAAACCAATCTGCTTCAGAAGCTTTGGAAGAAACCCGATGGACAGGCTGGACTGTGGGCAAACGTGCCCCCAGGTTTATAAGCCGTGCTGTGCCATCCCCTCCGTGTGAGCACGCTGCGTTTGAGTCAGTGGTGCTCCCGGAGGAAAGAGGCGTAGCCTTCTCATCAGTGTTTGGGAAGGTGTCTTTGGTGAAATGAACAGGGCTAATGCCTTTATTAATGTTCAGCTCTTTATTAAAAAGATCAGCTGGGCAGGGGGCCTGAGACAGAGCTCACCCCTGCTGGTGTATCTCTCCCAGGTAGCCAAAGGGTGAAGAGGCATGCAAAGTCTGTTGCTGAAGTCTAGAACAACAGCTGTTCCCTCTCCTTTTCTTGTGGTAACACCAGGAAATTCTGCCTTTTCGTTTTTGCTTCCCACAGCCTACTCTAGTCTAGTCTTTTGATGATGATAGGTCAAACATCAATCAGGGGATGTGTTTCCCTCTTCCTCAGCCAGGGCACCTGTCCAGCCCCCTCTACTGTGTTTAGTTCTCCATTTAGGGGTGTCTTTATCCCCAAAAGCCATCCCGTGCTTCCACAGGTTCCCCTATTTGCATCTTAGTCCTAGAACGGCGGGGGGGTGGAGGGGGCAGGTGATCCCCAGGTAGTTTAGAGAAAACAGAGCAATTAGCTAATTAATATTTCAATATCAGTACTTAGGCTAGAGTCAGCAGTATTGCCATGGGAACCAGGAAGGATCTTTTGTTTATTACATCTGGGACCGAGGACCCCTTCTGCAGGGATTAGCTCATGAAGCATGAAGTAAAAGGAATGAGATGCACTCACCAAATGGTTAAGTTATAGTAATAGCTCTGTGATCTGTATCTAAACTCATAGGATCAAAAATGCTCACACCATTGCCAGTGGTAACGAATGCATTACTTCTGAGAATGCATTACCACTTCCAAGCCCATACTGGTTTTGTGCAATTTGCTTACTAGGAAACATTGAGAATTATGCTAAGAGAAGCATTTTAGTCAAAGAACAACACTGAATGCTTTTGGTTACTTTTTTTTTGCTTTGTTTCTCTCCTTTTCTCCTAATTTTCTTCTGCAAGTTGCAAGACTAATGAGTGCAAAACCAAACAAATCTTGAATCATGTTTTTCCATCTTATAACAAGCCTGCAAAAATAATTTTGTAGCTTTGTAGTAAACAAAAATTCAGTGCTTCCCAGTTACTGAAAGAGTAAGATTTAGACCATTAAAACAGAACCCTGTGGATTTATCATTTCCCATGGGGTGCATTAGATATCCCTTTGCTAATGCATTAATCATGTCCCTAGCTGCTGGCATTATTAAATTCTTCTCCATTGTCCCTTATTACTCAACTTTTCTGTGTGTGGGGGTATACATTCTAAAATTTACACCTTAAAGACAAGGCATCTGTTTTGAAGCCACTCCATGAATACTCAGAGAGATCAGCAATTACACATGAATGATAAGACTGTGTCACTGAGACAGAGATAACTTAATTACTTTTTTAAAAGAGGACACTTAGAGTATCCAAGGCTTATGGCAAGTACCTGTGGAGCAGAAAACTCCATTTACACACAACAGATATATAATATTTTCTGTATGATACTTGCTATTTTCCTGAAGACACCTGAGACCTGGAATTCCCTTTTTTTCCCTGACAGACTATGTCTAAAGTTTATTCAAGAGAACCTCTGTGGCTCATAATCTTGTTCCCTAAAAGCCACGATTATTCAGCCCTCAAAAATTAATTTGGCTTTTCACTTTTGTCTGTGTTTTCAGTTTGACAATGTTATAGAACAAACTGGTTTTTACTGGGCAATTAATTCAGCTATAAATAAGAATCCCAGCTCGGTTCCACAAACAAGTCCCTGGCTGAGTGATGACAGGGTGAATTTGAATAAATACAGGGACTTCACCCACTCACGTTCCACCCTAAGCTGCAGACCTGTCACTGGCACAAGAGCTGGGCAGTGTTTAAGCCAGACCAACGAGCTGTCTGGACCAGGAGATTCAAAATCCTCCTAAGGAAAGTGTGGACAATAAAACAGGCTGCTGTCACATGAGACTTCTGGGGGGTGTGTTGTCTTTGTCTCCAACCACCAAGTCCACGTAACAGACTGTGTTCTGGAAATGTTTTGATATTTAGGAGATGGAAAGTGAGGTGAGGTTCCCACAGTCATGGCAGGACTGGTCTGTGACTTTGGTAGATGTTTTTATGATTTCCATTTAAAGGAATAAATAGAGTTACATGTGTCTGACTTCCATTTCTATAGCTGGAAATATTTTTTCCATCAGTCCACAGAACAATACAGATACTTGGAAATCCAATTAAAAAACTCTGGATTTGGTAACTCCATTTCCAGCAATCTGATGGTTACAGATGATAAGATGATAGGGTTCACTGCCTTTTTAGAGGAGTACAATACAGAGTACACCTTTGGGGCCTAAAGACTAGAAGTCTTACAAAATAATGTTAAGCTTCATATTATCTCAGTAGAAGATTTGCAAATATTGTCAAAGCTTTGCCAAGTTACAAGGATCTAATCTAGCATATGCAATTGCCTAAATTCTGTTTCATTTTGGGTTTGTTTTTTAATTGCAGAAAGATAGAGAACAGAGATGTGGAAAGGAGATAAGTAAAATAAAGAAATTAGACAATACAGATTAGAAGCTAAAAAGACACAGATTTTAATATATATAAATCCATCAGTGAAAAAGTACCATGGAGTTTCAGTCCTATATTTTCTTCAGATTTTCTGAGAAATTTTGCAGTGATTTTTGACTGTTTGGGCCTCTTTCCCTTGGAGGGCTATTGAAAGATTGGTGGCACCTAATTGATAAATGCAGACAAGCTATATTTGAGGAAAGTTGATAGAAAGGTACAAGGGGAAAGTTACCATTCAGAGAATGGATGTTAAGGAACAGAATGCATTGCAGAGAAAGTATGACAGATGCTATATATCATGGGCAAAATTTGAGAAATCAGAAAGGATTGAAGAAATAGATACTGAATTAGGTAATTATTTACGCAAAATAGCAGTGTAATTAACTTTAAAACAGTGATTAAAAAAACATAAAACAATGGATTAATTAAATATCATGTAATCCAAGACAAGGTAAAAAAAATAGGCAATCCAGAATGCATAAATCACAGGACATATTAGCTAATTAGTTTGGTAGTAGACTCATCAAGTGAATGATCAATAAATTAATCTATTCATTAAATGATAAGCTAGTTAGAGATCCATGTAATTAAATAAGCAGAAAATACTGAGTTCAAAGGAAAATATCTCAAGAAGTCAGACAACTAGAAGCAGGTGAGAAAAGGGAGAGCTGGAATGCCAAGAGCAGCCCAAACCATGGAGGAGAGGAAGGACAATGCTGAAGAGGCACAGCAGTGGTGGGAGGCTGGGACAGGATGGCATCTCCAGCAAACACCCAGGTGAGATCTTGAAAAGCATTGCTGCTGCTGTGGTTGCTGACATTAACAGGCCAACTTAAGAAATAAGAAGACGTATTCTTATTTTTAAGATAATTGCAGGTGATTATAGCAGTTTCCAAACTTTTGATCCCATAGTAATGTTATTCACTTGGGGGTCAGTTTGTTTAATAATACAGGGTATTGCCAGAGAGCAGAGAGAACTTGCCATGAAGGGATGAAAAATGACTTCATTACTGTGATATGATGTGATGTTCTGTAACATTTCATTTTAAATGTGGAAGACATTTCTAGCCTTTTCTTCCAATGCTAATATCTCTGCAAAGTTACATATTCTACTTTGTATTCCAATCAATTAAGAAGTTGATACATCTTGTTCCTTCTTGAACATATAATCTTCATGCACCACTGCTTTTCACATTGTGCCTTTATAAATTTTCTTCAAATGTACACAGAGGTCTAATTCCAAGCACTGAAGACATGGAGTGACTGACCTATAATTTAACCACTCTAAATCATGTTACTTGGAATAAACAATTTTTTTCTGAAGAAAAATAAAATTCAAATATATTTGCTTTTACAGTGTTTTGATCAAACTAAGCACAAAAAAAGCCTGGCAAGCTGCTCAATAATTTCTGTAGGGATAGTAACAATTTTAAAAGACAAAGTTTTCAGAATAGTTCTTTCTCCTTCAGGTTTTGGTTTTGTTTTGGTTTTTGTTTGCTTGTTTGTTTTGGTTGTTTGTTTGGTTTGGTTTGAGGGTGGTTTTTTGTTGGTTTTTGTTGTTTTTGTTTTTTTGGGTTTTTCTAGTTTTTTTTAAATGAATTCTTAACATCAAATAAAGATGCAGCTTTAAAATAATAAAGAACCTGATACTGTAGAAAAGCTTCAGTAGCAAATAACAGGGACTTTCTCAGCAAAAGACATTTATATTTCATCATATACATTTGTACTCATAGACCTCTTAAGAACACCAAGGGGCAAAGTCTGTAGCAGGAATTAAGCAGTTAATGGCAAAGTCCCTCAGCTTTGAGACATTTTGCCACGGGACCCATCACACCCCACCTGTCTACTCTGTTCCTTCTGAAAAAGGAGCCCTCTAACTTCTATACAGATAAGGGAGCTTGAATAATCACTGTGCATTTCTTTTGGTTTTTTTTTCCATCTAGTCTGCATAAATCTCATACTGGCAATTTATTTTGTGAAGTAGAACAGCTGAAGGGGGTGACTGCTTTTTTGAAAGAGAGTAATATATAAGGCTGCTACATAATCTTCAAAATAAAAATGTACACTTTTATGATATTATCTAGACAAGTCTACTAATTGGTTTAATGGTTTGAGATGATTAAAAAGTTATTTAAGGCATTATTGGGAAATACAATGTTTTGGTCTTCTGGACAGAAGACCATAGGATAGGCAGTTCAGCTTTATACTAGAATAAAATGTAGGTGTAGAAGATAACAATAAATGGCTTATTTACTTACTGTGATTCCATATGACCACGAGTAATCTCATAATCTGTTTTGTATGCAATAAATGAAATATTTGTCAGTTGTTGTGCATGTTGCCTTTGAGAAAAAAGACATTCTTCTGAATAAGCTAAAAAGTAGTACACTTATTTCCTTTTTGCTACTGCTTGTAACTTCTCTTTTTATGAAATTAAAAAATTTCTAACTTTGTTCACAGAAACAACTTACTAGGAGAAGACAGGTTTATAATCAGGAAGTTTCATGGTTAGGATAATAAACCCTCTAATTGCAATAAAATAGAATACTTTGTAAAACAACTTTACCACTTTAAACTTAGTAAAAGCACTAATAATTTCATCTGTATAGCTTCTTAAAAATTTAACTGTGGTAGTTGGGGTACTATTAGGGGTGAGAAGTGGGGACAACTCTGGTCACACTTCACAAAAAAAAAAAACCCTAAACAAACCCTTTTGAGAATAGATTATTCAGAAGACATTTAATTTAAGAGTAAGAAACATCAAAACCTAATCACCAGTCAGTGAAACTGTACTCTCTTTTGGTGTCAGAAACAGAAAAAAGTTATGAATAACTATGGTGGGAATGCACATTTTGCCCATTATATTAAAAAAAATTCTTAACTAATTTTTTTGACCAATAAGATGCCAGCAGTGTATGAACATGTGGGTTTGAGTTTAGTTAAAAACAAACAAACAAGTAACACAATGTTGCCTTTTAAATAAATGTTTGCTTCTACCACTCATTCTGATCTTTCTTTCTGGAGCAAAGCTTCTGTAAGATTTGCAGATAAGCAACTTTAGAGTCCTTTCATTTTGCTTTAGATGTAAGTATGAAATGAAATTTAGTTAGCTCATACTGATTGAAGTTTTACAGTAAGATGCCAGGTGACCATGCTGATTCTCCTACTTCTGTCAACAGCTTTTTGGTGTTCATTAACCAGGAGCTTTTTGTTGAGCTAACTTTCATCTCTGAAGGGGGTGCACCAACGCTGGCTAACATGTCACAGCTTTTTCTTCTACAGAGCTGCAGATGGCAGAAACACTCAGTCATGCTTTCACACTCAAGGATTTCACTCCTTGTCTTCTGTGCCTTCTGTGAGAGAGGAGAGGGTCTAGGCCAGCTGAAGGCCACTCACCAGCCCACAACTTGTGAATCAATAATGTCTGGAGAGCACACATATCCAGTAGATTCTTTACAATGGAGAGTATTTTTTGCATTCTGCCCATATGTCAAGAGCATATGAGGGAGACAGAACACAGACAGAACATTAACAGATCACTTTTTCAGGGCAGGATAAATTATGCCTTTGAGTTTGTTTGAGCTGTAGCCATCTTGAAGAGAACTGCTAAAGGAAATGTTGAAAGTGACAACTCCTCAAAATGCTCCTTGATATAATCACATTACTTGGTCTTTGTACCATCATGCATTTCCAAGGGCAATATTTTCTGTTCTTGTCTGTGATCTTTATCACCTTAGTGAATCTTATCTTTTATAGCCACTGTTGTAGAAGTAACCCCTGTTCAACCTTAACATCTGCATGGGAAAGCACACACCAAAGGATCATGACCAAGCCATAAATACTTATGTGAGAATGGATATGTGAGGGATGTGAGAGAGTGAGCAGAAACATCCTGCTCTGCCATTTGTTTGCAGGTTGGTTAGTGATTAGTGTCCTGCCTGTCTGCTTAGTTTTGATCCTAAATTGTAAACAGCAAAACATAAAAAAATCTCATGTGCTTAATAAAGTGATTCTGTTGCACTATAACAGGGTCTGTGTTTTTTTCTAGATCTTCACTAGAGGTATCCAGACTTGTCATTTGTTATATAAAATTCATTTTGTCTTTGGGTGTCTTTCAAAGACAGTAAATACCCTGTTCCTATAGGTTATTTATTTTTCTTCAAATATTTTTATTTTAAAAAATTGATTGATGAATCTGGAAATAATTTTATGTTGGAACAAAGCACCTTATCAGACATAGATTCTGTCATGCATTGTTTCCAAATGAACTAGGATAACCCTTGCTGGAAATCTGTCTTTATTTTCTTTAGCCACAGAGTATATAAAATCCTCCTATACATGTAGAATCTTTAGGAATTTGTTATATAATTATTTATTTGTAAAATATTGTCACATTCCCATACAATTATTTCTTTGTCTTTAGTTGTAATCCCATGTTTAGTGAATTATAATGAATGCCATGAGACACATTCCAGAGAATTCAAAGCTAGAATTACAGTGTTTAAATTGTAGGTCTGAAAAGCATTGAGAAACAAAAACATAAAGTGAATCATCTGTGGTTTACATCAACAAGACCTAGCAGATGCAATATGTAAACTACCTTATGAAAATGTATGAGTATGTTGCAAGTGCTCCCTTGGGAATGTTATTGGCTTTTGTTTTTTTATTTTAATAACATTCTGCTGAGACATATATAGGATACTGATGCAGTGTCTCCTATTTCTTTCATTCCAGCAGGTATTAAGGAAATCTAAAGACAGGAGTCAAACTGTTTCACATCCTCCTTTTCTTCCTTTTAGAACTGTTTTCCTCTAAACTTCATAAACACATATCAATGCAAAGGTTTCATGTGGAAATTTGCTGAAATCTTTGCACAACTGGAAAGTGAGAGAGAGATGCAGAGAGCCTGATTTATTTTTCATAGATTGTGGGATAAATGCACTGTCATTAAAAATATATACATATTTCTGTGGAAGAACAGTTTTTCAAAAAATTATATTTACTAGGCAGTTCTGTTTCAAATATTGCATGGTCTGAAGAAGTTGTTCCATTATGATTTTGGTTAAGTTCAGGGCAGCTGGATTTTATATTTCTGAGGATAGTTTTGGTTATTTTTTAGCCAGCAAGTATAAGGCAAGTTAATTTTCTCTGTGAATATAAACCTCCCTTCTTCCATACATGAATCATTGCAGACATTCATCAACACAAACCTACATAAAACCTGTGTTATGTAAATTACTGCCATTCAGGCATCTCTCTCCATTTAACAAGAAAATAGTAAGCTTTGGTGTGTTTTCTATCTCTATTATAGTAAAGAAGAAACTTTTCTTTCATGGTGCCACAATGAATGAGCAATTGCCTTAAAATAAGAAACAGTCTAAATGATTACTAAGACTGGTGCCATCTTATGTATTGCAGAAAGAGCTTTAAAAGATTGTAAGAAAATAATCAGTAGTTACCCTGAATGAACTGCATCACAATGTAATTTCAGTTTTTTTTTCTTTCCTGCATGAAAAATAAATGTTTTAGAAATAGGAAGAAAACATGTATTTACGTAAGAGGGTACTCCTGCTTTTGTCACTCCTATTTAAAGGATATTAAAATACTTAAAAGGATTTTTTAAAATATATTTACTCTTTATTACCCTTTTCAGTACTGATATTTCTACTGCAGGTAGAAATACTACAATATGTAAAGTAGAGATTCATTTCCATTCAAAATATAGAGTAACAGAATCACAGAATCATAGAATGGTTTGGGATTGAGATAACTACTTAAAGATCATCTAAATCCAATCCCCTTTTCATGGACATGGACACCTTTCAGGTTTCCCAGATCTCCTGGCCTTGAACATTTCCAGGAATGGGGCATCCACAACTTCTCTGGGCAACCTGTGCCAGCTCCTCACCACTCTCACAGGGAAGAATTTCTTCCTAATATCCAAACAAAACCTACTCTTTCAGTTTGAAGCCCATCCCCCTTGTTCTGTCACTCCAGGCCCTTAAAAGTAGTCTCTCTTTCCATCGTTCCTGTAGACTCCCTCCGGGTGCTGGAAGGCCAAAATAACGTCATCCCAAAGCCTTCTCTTTTCCAGGCTGAACAATCCCAGCTGTCCCAGCCTTTCCCCCCAGCAGAGCTGCTCCATCCCTGTGCTCCCCTCGGTGCCTCCTGTGGCCTGGCTCCAGCAGGTCCCTGTCCTTGCTGTGCTGGGAGCCCAGAGCTGGTGCAGCCCTGCAGGTGGGGTCTCAGCAGAGCGGGGCAGAGGGGCAGAATCCCCTCCCTGCCCTGCTGCCCGCGGGGCTTTGAATGGAAGTAGACAAAACTAACTTGCCTTGTCTGACCAAAAAAAAAAAAAAAAGGGCTGACTGGAATATTACTGATCTATATGGATGTATCTCTATAGCAAATGTTGGAAGAAAAGAAAACTTGGAGGCACAACTGCAAATGAGAGAACCTTTTCAGTGAATAAATTTATTAAATGAATTTATTTCAGTGAAAAAAATTATAAATGAATAAATTTATAAAATGAAGTTTGGAAAGTAAAGAAAATTTCTAGTAATCAGTGAAGTAAGGATCTGGAAAAGCCTAGAGAAACCCAAACAGGGGTCAGCAGCCAGAAACCTACCTATTTTAAGACAGAGCTCCATATATTCTGCAGGTGGCTATGTGAGCCATTTGTGCATAAGAACAAGGGTTATAACAAGGGTTATAGGCTCAATTCAGTGATTCAAAACATTTTGTCTCATATGGAGGATATTAGTCATGTAACAGCTGACCTTTTTTTTCAAAGACCCCCTACAAATGCATTATCTGAGTCCCTAATTAAGTGTAAAGAGAGGGGATTTAAGACTGAAATGATGCAGCAAAACTCAATAGAATTTTAGATGGCTTTTATACAAGGTAACATGTTTAATGTATGGGATTTTCTGAAGAACACTTTTCTAGTCTTGCAGAACATGTACTTTTTAAGTCACAGAGGTCACTTTCAAAATCTGTTTAGGACTGTTTGTTAATTTGCATTTCAAATTTGCTGCATCTTGTACCAATGTATGACAATTCTACTTTCAAGGGTTTTAAAAATACCTGAACTAGGTATTATATTATCTTAAAATAAAAATGGCAGTTAATTTTAGAATGGAAAGGTACACATTTTCCAAACATATTTCCTTTCTTGATATGTAATAATGTTGAGATTAATTTAATCTAAACTTTTTGCACTGGGAGATTTTTAAAATGCTATTTGCTAATGACCCTTCACTATCATGAAGAAAGTTAATCTGAATTACAGAGACAAATTGCAATGAGTTGCAATGAAACTTACAGATACCTTTGATACTCATTTAAAGACTAAAAAATGAGCATATTACGTAAAGTTTAAGATTGTTTTTCAGGACCAGTATTATATTTTTTCTCTTTGATTCAAGCTTGTTTATTTTCTTTTTGACCCATTGAGCAAAAACCAATAAAGCAAAAGAAAATTTAAAAAAAAGTTAAAAAGATAATTTTCTTTAAATTATGAGACAAGATACGTAACTGGTCTCAACTAAGTGTTCAGAGCTGGGAGCTTTGTAACTCAAACTTTCAGTAGTGAGGAAGTATTTTAAATATTTGGACTAGTAAGGTAAAGGAATAAGCCAAGACTGCAGAGACTGTTTATGGTCAATAACCTGAATCCCAGCAGTAATTTAATGTCTTGTACAAGGACACCCTTCCCTCTTTTTATTTTCCTGTAATCTGAGCAGAAACAAAATATACTTATAAAAAATGTCTCAATATTAAAACTCAAATTTTCTGTTTCTCTGTATGTCTGTAAAAAAATAATCTAGATTTCAGTTATTCTTGTTTTGCTTTAAATGAGTTGATAACTAATTTTTGGGGGCAATTCATATTTTCCTCCTTTCAAAAGTGATGGCAATGACCTGAAGTCTCCATAAATCTCAGAAAGAACAAAGATTTTAGTTTCTGATAAGTCTCTGCTCAAATCCTGCAGATATTATTTGTGCAGATTTTATAACAGCATTCTTTATGTGTGTATGAGCCATGATGAACCCTGTGGCAAAGTATCAGGCATAGAGTGCTTTACATCAAGTGCTTTTTTGTTACCTTCAATAAGTCATTGAGTTCCTGTTTTCTAAATTGGTCAATTGACTTTTATTGATGTAACAACATGCTCAAAGAACAATTAGCAAAACTTTCCTTGTAACTGCGTGCTGCTGTCACAGGGCAGATGTTCTGCAGCCAGCTCACTGATGGGCAGTGATGAGAGGGGATGATGCCCCCAGATCTCTGCTGAGCTCCCCCGGGTGCCGGTGCATGCAGGGGCTCTCAGCTTCCTGCAGCAGACAGCTGTGACGGTGTTGCCCTGATTCTTAAGATTTTCTAAAGCCTTCCAAGTTTACATTCTTGTAGAGAACTTTCTCACACAACTTTCTGTAAACAAGCAATTGTTTTGCATTCCTCCATAGAGGCGGAGAAATTTGATGTACTAGTAGTTTGTCCAATGTCATTGGAGAGGTGGCACATTTCACCCTCCAATCCACTGTCACCTTTGGAGAAGTATAAATGCTGGAGTCAGAAAATAAACTTCCTCTTTTTCACCTTTGCAATAGCAGCGGTTCGCGTCGCGCTTTCACGTGTCCTATAATGACATGGCAGCAGCACAGTACGAGAAACCAAGGCAAGGAATAGAGAGGGATTGCTTGGAAGTTTTATTCCCCAGAGGATTCAGGGACAAGTGACAATAACTGAGCGCAAAAAGCTGCTTTGAAGGAGGGACAGGAATAAGGGGAGGACACAACCTTTCACCAATAGGAAGGCATTAGGGAAGGGTCGCCGGGTAAGGGCTACCCAATAGAAACTACCAAGGGGAAATATCAAACCCTGCACCTCAGTCTTGCTTCGAGGAGGGGATGAAGGACAGGGAACATCCCAGAAGGGAACAAAGGAGTTACAAGGAGATTGACAGGTGTATTGACATACACTTGGTGGGAAAATCTTGGGGTAAACAACTCATGACTGAACCATTAGGGAAGCCAAATGTGGTACATGGAATGAACCATTACAAACTTATAACAAGGAATATTTAAAACATACTACAGTAGAACAAACTGCAAAACAACAGACTACCACATTTCCTCTCCTAAGTTTTCCCATTTATGTCTCTCTCCACACTGTCTTCAGTTTTTTACAGTTCAAGCATTCATGTAGTGACCATGCTCCATCAAGCATAAAAAGTTTCTTAATTTTCATTAATATAGCTCTTTATGCACAGGTTCCTGGAATTCGTAAAGCAAATTCCCTCTCCTGCAGTAGTTTTTCATAATCCAGTCCTGTTTTCCTTACCTTTAATTATTAATTATCCACCAGAATTTGTTCTCGGAGGGTAGGGGTTTTAACAGAGCTGTGTCCACTTAATTAAATATAATAAAGCATTATATTTTATGGAGAAATCAAGGATACAGGACAGTAGGATGAAACTATAAAATGTGGGTTAACAGTTTTGCCCACAACAAAGATTGTTTCTGTAGAAAGTCTCTACAGTCATGTCTGGTGAAAAAAAAAAATAAAGGAGAATTATATTGATTTCAACTGCAGTATCAACAGCAGTTACTCTTTTAAAAGTACATGATAGGCATGTCCTGGATTCTCAGAAATGTAATTTCATTCTCTTGTATCTGAATATACCTCTGTGAGGCCATGTCTTTTAGGCTGTATCTTCTATCATGCAAACCAAAATTTCCTGAAACTGATATGTCTAATGGTAGTACTTAGACAAACTAGACTAGACTAGAATTGAATATTTTCAGTTGGAAGGGACCATGATCATCTTGAAGGGAAAATAGTCATCTATTCCAGCTGCCAATTTAGCTTTCATTCCATCTTATACCTATTTAGTAGCAAGTTAGAGTTTTTTTTTAATGCATCTATCTATCTATCTATCTATCATCTATCTATCTATCATCTATCTATCTATCTATCTATCTATCTATCTATCTATCCAAAATTATTTATTATATGTATATGTATATGTATATGTATATGTATATGTATATGATGTATATGTATATGTATATGATGTATATGTATATATTGTGGAATGGTGTCTTTGTTTGTTTAAACATCTAGGCTTGTGCTCAAATTTGGTTGATTTTGCATTAAGAATATGGGATGAAAATGTAAAAAGGAAGTAAAATAGTTATTTTTCATGAATGGATGAATGAACTACATGGTGGACAGGTGGTGGATATGAACAAATAGATAGCAGTGCTCATAAGTGTTATTAAATAACTTGAATGAGCAAACCCATATCCAGAAATTTATGATGCTCAGAATCAAACCCATGCTCAGAAATATATGAAACCCTGAAACCTCCCTGGCACCCATACAAGGTTGTAGTTTCTTATATATGGCTTCCAGAAGGTAGAAATCAGATGGTACCTACAAGAACCTTGATTTGGGCTCAACATGTCTAATATGCTAAATGGTCATGTTATTAAATTCTATTTCATTATCTCAGAATTGGCTAAAGACATATCTTATGAGTATATTTGTATTATTTTGTAAAATTCCTTGCATAAAAACAGATTCTCAAAAATATTTGAAGAATGTTTTTCCCCTCAACACCCAGATTCAGAAGAAAACATTGTAAACCTGTAAGTAATCAATCTTATTAATACAGACTTTTCTTTGGAGGTATACAAGTATCTTAATAAATTGCAAATGCATGTAGTTAAGTTAAATAAAATATTTCCGGTGTGCAGTAATTTGGCTGTAAACAGAACCACATTCTTATAAATCAGCCCTAATGTTCATGGCATTTTCATTAATGCTCTTATAATAAATATGGTAAGGGAGACATAAACACATTAATAATACACGTTGCACTTAATAGCTTTTGTCCTTGGAATTTCTTATCTAGCTCCTACAAAAGTCAATGGAAAATTTGTGCTTGAATGCATTTAGAGAAAATTTTAGTCAATGTATGAAAAAGCATATTCAAAATAAAAGAGTTTAACTACAGAACTATTGCTTTTCCTTCTCTTCACTGCCTTTTGTTTCAACACCATGACAGATCTGTACTTGTTGCAGGGGCTTAATAAAAATAACAGGAGTAATACAGTTTTCATCCACCTAATGAGGAATTCTTTTTAAAAATACATAAATGTCAAGTTTTTCTCTTAGGTATGCTTCAGAGATATAGAGTAATAACTGATGGAAAATGCCTGTATCAGATGATTTGACCAACTAAATGCTGCTATATTTGATGTCTGTCCAGTTTTTAAAAGTTAATAAGACTTATATTAGCACAATCTCTGAATAAATTTTTACTTTATTTTCTGTGTAAGCTTAAAAATTTCTTTTTGCAGGTATGGTCTCTACAAAAGGACGCTTCCCCCTCTCCTCCACCTCTCCATAATTCAGCAGTTTTTCTAATGGTTTTGCATAGGCTCCAGCATTCATTTCTGTAACATATTGCTTTTTTAAATGGCTGTTAAGAACATTTCTTAATAGGAATGTGTACAATTAGATAGGGTGGATTAAAAGTTCTAGTAGTTAAGAACTACTCAGGTGTTCAGTAAGTGCTCATGTATTTTACAGAAATTGCATGGAAATTGCTGCCATTATCATGTCTTCATCAAGCCCACTAAGGGACATTTTTTTCCTCTTCATAAAGGGTTACTGTGGCCAGCAGCAATGTGACAAGGAGAAATTTCAAAAAGAAAATGTGTTACTTTTCAAAAGAAAGTGACAGCTGGAAACTTGAATAAAAGGTAAACCAATTTTTTTCCCTGAAGGAAATCAGAGCAACAAATAAGAACTCAAGTCCTAACTTTAAACTCTTGTGAACTCTAAATTAATTTCCTTTTGATCCACATTTATGTTTATTCTGCCCTCTGGATGCAGACAGAAAGATGCTCTTATTCTCAGTGATAACTGCCTGAAGTAAGGAAACACTATAATATGATTCATTTCATACTACATTGACCTTGAATAAGACAGGACACTATATAAATACAATGTAAATTTATTCTAGTGTTTGACACCTACTAACTCAAGTTTACTGGAGGCAGGGGAATCATATACAAGAATATCCTTTGCTATCACAAGGCAAAAAATATAAACAAGTTGAAGCAAGTACATCTGAGGAGTTTTGGTATCAAGTGTCAAATGACAACACCAATAGCAGAGCTGGAAGCTGACACAAACAACACAGATTTCATATAGAACAATAGAAATGTGAACAGCTTATCCTGTTTGTTTGCATATGATTTCAAAGCATGCTAAACAGCTTTTCCTGCAAAAAGGAATATATTTGCTTGTTTTTACTATGCATAATTGTTTTAGTAAAAACAACCTCTGTCAGAAATTAACTTTACAGCAAAGTCATGCTAGATTTAAGTTAGACCATACTAATAAGTCTCTTGCCTAACTAGGAAAACAAACAAAAAATAGAGGCATTTTTTTAGAGAAATCATTCTAGTTTTTAGTAAGAGAGGACAAGGAGTGAAAGAGCCTATGAATACTGGCAAAAGAAACAGTAAATAAAGAAGCTTTGTGAAAATATGGAGTTACTTGCAAAGAATATACCTTTAAGTTGCTTAACCCATGATCTGAACTATAGGAAAGCAGGAGGATGAGCCTTGCAAGAAGCCAGGCAAGTCCAGCAGTGACCAAACTTGAGCTGATTTTGGCAGTAACTCAAAATAACACGCCAACTCTCCTGTCCTGAGCACCTACCATAAGTGAGATGGAGCCCAAATCATGGGCTGAATGGGCTCCGGACGTTCTGTGGATATTTTTTAGGGGTGACCCATAAACTGAGGGATTGATATCTGTGTGCATATCAAAAGATGAGGAGGGGAGTGTTTAATGAGGGTGTATTGGGTAGTGTAAGACCCACTAATGAGCACAAAGTAAATGGTATAGAATTAGGGGTGGGGATACTACCAGGTTTATCTGTGATACAGTTAATTTTCTTCATTGGGACTGTGTTTTTCATTTGTGACTAAAACACCAATGGTTGATAGCACACTGGTGTTGATTGTTGAACAGCCCTCACAGCAAGTAGGGTGGTGGTGTGAAAGAATTTCAGAAGGGATACAGGCAGGACAACAGATCCCAACTGGCCACGTGGATGGTGTATTTATATTTTATTTATTTTGAGGAAATATTCTCAGTATGGTTGGGTGGGGTTTTATTAAACCTCATTTTTTCCCTTATTTTGTGCAGTTGTTAAACTATGTTGAGAGTAATTTTCCAATCTCTTTACAGCTGATAGAAAATTATTAAAATATCAATTGTCACTTTTTATATGAACTGTATGAGGTGACGGGTGCATTTGAATGCTGACATTGAAAAGACACTGCTGCAGGAACAAGCAAGTTTGACCTTAAGTCAAGTGTCATACATGAATATTGACACTCTTTCTGGAAGAGCTTTTTTGACCCTAAAATTAACAGACAAGGCCAGCCATTGCAATCTGCATAATTAAAGGCATAAGAGAAAATGGAAGGAAGCAGGCAGAGCTATGATAGAATTTAGAGAGAAAAAGAAAATAATAAATGTGGCATCAGTATGAAATATTAATGTTAGATCTCTGTTCTTACTATGAATTTACCTACAGGTTTTACCATTCTACTGTTTTCTATATGGCATCATTTTCTATTCAACCAATTTTAGAGGTGAAAATGTGAAAATCTTGAGTGATGTTGAAATAATGGAGAGAGGACTAAAAGAATGATATTACAATTTGCCAGTTAGGTTTTTAATTTATATGTTCTTTAGGCTGAAATGGTACATAAGGCTTTGCTAGGAGAAACAAAAATTATGTAAAAGTGTATGTCAAAATATTATATCCAATCCAAGCAATATACATTCTCTTAAAAAATTCTTCTATTTGTAAAAATATCCAACTGTGAAAATCTGTCTGATGATCTACTCAGACATATAATTTTTTTTACCTCCATGTGATGATATACTTATCATCTCGCCATACAAAACTGCAATTATAAAAGAAAACAATTCTGTTTTCTGAATTTGTGCAAAATGTGGTGATTTGGTTTTATTGATTTAATTTACAAAATAGCTTATTTATGTTGATCTAGATCTAAATCCTACAAATAGGAAAAAATCAAATACAACAAAATCAAACATAAAGACTGAATTACTTTGCTAAATTACGACTCCCTTTCCATCAACATATCCATAAAAAAGTACATAATTTTAATACAATATAGTTGTACTGTGAAAATGGTGTTTAAAGAAAACAGAATTTTAAATGTATAACATTAGTGGTTTTATCGAAAAAATATCAGTTAACTTGTTTTTAATGTTAATGGATAATATGAAAAAATGAAAAACAGGGGAAAATATCACATAACAAGTAAAAGGGGTTTCAAATTTAATTAAATATTCTTATATTTCTAAATCTGCACATATTTCCCTCATGGTGAAAATTTTAAAATGAAAACAGTAAAGTAATATAGTATCTGCTAAGCATTAATAAAAAATAAAGGAATAGAAGAGTTTACCAATCCTTCCACAGCAAAGCTGCTGACCTCCTCCTCCACATCACCAAAGGGAGCAGCCATGGTGTGCGGGACTCCTTGGGAATCCACCCAGAGCTGATTTCACAATAAAAGCATCAAAAAGGAGCAGGTCTCCTTGCCTTTTTTTTTATTTCAATAAGCACCCTTGCCAATACTTTTTAATTATATTGAAAACCTTTAAAACTGTGAACACTGGTACTGCTGCTGTGTGCCACTGTGCCACCAGGCTCTTTAGGTCTGAATTTAAAAAACAGAAGTGAATAAAAAAATCACTGCAAGTTGTAGTAGAAAATAGCCAGAGAGCACTGAAAGAATCTGTTATGCTCCAATGAAAAACACAAGTACATTAGATATTGCACTTTGTACCTACACTATGATCAAAAGCTCTATCTCAGAAAGTAATATTATTTCTAGAGTTCGTTTTGTTCTTGCAACACAACTGAGACACTAGTAAAAAAAAAGAGGAAAGGAGAGTTAAGTGTTGATCATAATATGATCAAACTGCAAGATAAATCTAGGTCAAAAACTTGCTAAATAATTGTCAATGGGATTTGATGTTTGTGGAAAGTGTTTTACTACATAGTACTGATTGCCAAAACTGTGTAGGAGCAAAGTACTGAAATACCCACCCTCAATATTATTTTGATAAAACAAGAAAAATGCAGAAAATCTCATATAGTGTTTGGAGAACAGCTAACATAGAACTACCTAAACCAGCTTTTCAGATCAAAACTGTAGTTAATTCATTTGGGGAAAGTTTTTCTGATGTTTTATCACTACAGCGGAGATCATTTGGGTATGGTATTTGTGAAAAGGGAGTGGGGACTATCAGCCAGATATCAATCAATGAGGTTTCCTTTGTCTTTACGGTGAGGTGATAATGGAGTTTTACTAAACCCTGAGAACCACTCAACCTGTTGTGCCCTAGTATACCTTTTAACAAGGACATTTCATATTATTTGTGTAAATGACTTCCTGTTTAAGAGCATCTTCATGTATGCTATTGTTGCCCAAATTTAATAGATGAAGCCCTATTTCTAGAGAATCAAACTAGGGTACATAATTTGCCTGAAATGCCCTCAGTATTATCCAACCCCTGAAAATTTAATATTCCATCAGTTTGATTACCCATTTTTAACTAGCAATATTAGCAGATTTGTTAAAAATTTGTGCTGTTATTTGCATAATATGGAGTGAGTAGAATGTAATGTATCCATAAAAAGGCAGACCAGCTAAGAATAATTTCCCTTTGAGCCACTTCTGCAGCTGCCAGGTTTCACCAGAAACAGAAGGGAAAGAGAATAATTTCTTTTGCTGCATAAGGCATAAGGCATTTTCCTCTGAAAAATTAATAAACAGGAGAACACTTCAGGCATGTGTTTTAAGCTGTATATTTTGCTAATTACCCCTGCCTTGCTCAGTTAGAATGATCAGCAGGAATGGGTGAATACTTTGTTAGCTTTAGAGCTCCACTAATGTTTTTTTCTTTTCTTTCTGTTATCAGCACATCATTCTATTCCAACACCTCCCAGCTGCTTCTTCCTCCCTCTGTGTTCTGGTCTCTGGCTTTTTTTTCTTCTGTCTAATTTATTTTAAATAAATCAAGCTTGCAAAATTTTGTTAATGAAGAAGGTGTAATTCATTAGAATCCATCAAAAATAAAACTTTTGGAGATTTCTAGTAGGATATAATGCTGTTCTTCTCAAGTGAAGACATAAGGCTAGTTAAAGCACTTAGGCTGGGACACTCACTATTGGCTGAGATTGAATATTTAATGTTGATAGATTTCAAATTAATTAATAAGATATTTTAATTTAAAAATTTTAAATCCTTTCCCCTGAAGTCAGATTGCTTATTTTTTTTTTCTTATGACTACTAACAGTGATTACTAATAAGCTTAAATGAGAAAATTTATGGAAAACTGAGCTAAACAAATCTTCTGGATCTTACAATGTCTATGTCAACATGTAAAAATATAGTAGGCATTCATTTTATTAGTAGTTCTGATATTTTTCAAGAAGAAAGGAAATTATATATTCAGTCTTCACACTTGCTGCAAAACAATCTTTTTTCTTGCTCTTTGCTTTTTTTTTTTCTTGTTGGTTGGCTTTTTTGGCATTTTTGTTTGTTTGTTTGTTTTAGTTGGTTGTTTTTTTGTTTTTTGGTAAGTGATTAGTTAAAATTGCCATTCACTATTTTACAAAGCTATGATTGTCACTCTACCAACACATGCAAATGGTAATTGATGTTCCATTTGCTGGCTGAATACCAACAAAAATGAAGATTGTTATAGTGAGGTAGCCCACAGCTTTTTCATAAGTCAGCACTTTTGAATTGCTAGGAATGTGGACAACTCTTGGATTTAAACAAAAAAGCTATTTATTATAAAAAGATTAATTAAAAAATATTTGTAATTAATTCGTCACAGAAATTACCAACCCAGGAACCCAGGGATCAAAGACTCTTAGAGCCAAGTAGGCTAGGTGTCTGAGAACAGAGATTTTTTGACACTGGTTTTGTTTTTATAAAGTCTCTAATTGGTAATAACACCTTATGATCCTAGCACAGGACTTCCACTCTGGCTAGTCTGAGAGAAGAAGTCCCCCTTCAGTCTGTGTCTGGGTTTTTAACTCCACTGGCCTCTCCCATGGTTGCTCATAGTCCAGCCTCTAAGGTTCAGTATAATTGGTGAGACTGTCCATGGGGTCATGTTCCCTGGCCAATGGCTTGTTCTCCTAGCGAACAGATTTCTGGAATGATGTCATCTGCTTCAAAGGCGGGAAAGTTCCTCATTGAAATTCCTCTTGCTGTGGATCTCAGCTGCAGACTGAGGCTCAGGGGCCAAAAGTAACTCTTAGACTGCAGTTTGTGAAGGCTTGCTGTCTCTGTTTCTGGAAAAAGGCACACTTAAAAGGTTATTAAACATACAACAAGAACTTGTGGAAAAGGTACACTTAAAGGCTTGTCTGTCACAACTGGTTTACATGGTTTACAAAGTTGTAGTGGCAAGGTGGATGCTCTAGAAAGGACTGGGGCAACCATTGACTACCCCTGCCTAGCTCAGCCTGGATATGGCTTTGATTTTGCAGCCTTGGAAGAAGCTTAGATTGAGGTAAAAATAAAGTACACAGACATTAAGCAGAAAAATAATAAACTTCTATTTCTATAGTTGTAAGTAAGAATATGCCCTAAGTGAGAAACTTGATAAGACAGTGAAGGGTTTATAATTTAAGGGTGTAATTGTATAAAGTAAACTAAGAGTTTAGATGTTATAATAGAGGAGTATGTTTGTATGTGTGATAGTAGCCCATTGGGTGAAAGTATCCACAGTGCAGTAGAAATAAGTAAAAGTGATAGGTTAGAAAAGCAAAATAAATTTTGTGAGAGTCTCTTAGTTATCAAAAGAATCAACCACAAGATATAAAAATGTCAGAATAATTAACTTTGATAATTCTCTGTTTCTTCATTAGCCATGATGAACATGATGAAGAAGACGACACAACAGTTTAGGACTCGATTCCAGGGATCTTTTGTATATTTTAGCAGAGCTTCATTTGAGAGAGACAGTCAGGTTAAGCAAATAAAATAGAAATTGGAATCTCACCATCTCTTGCAGGGATAAGTATATAAAATATTATTTTATGTTGACTTTGATCTTTCATAACACCTTCTGCTGAAACAGTTGTGGCTGGAGATTTTTATGTTCTGTTTTCCTTTTTTTATCCTTTCTATTGTCCTTTCAGTATTAATAAATTCTGAGACATCAAGTTTCAAAGCTTAAAAAAGATCTCCAAACATCTACCCCTGATTAGACCTGTGAGAATGCAAATGCTACTGGCAAAGTTGCTGAGCAAGTTTATTTTGTATTGATGTATTTTTCTATTGACATGATTTTCTATTCAGAAAAATTTACAGTATATTCCACTCTTTCTAAACCAGGATGTCATGATTTTGGCCAAATGCAGCTATTAATACTTGACACTGCAATGTTATGCTATGCTAGGCTTCAAGTTATTCAAACTGAGGCTCTCTGATGTCAATATCTATAGAGGATTGTAGATTCTCATAATTGTTCTATAGATTTTCTGCAAATGGGTCTTTCTTGACATGAAAGTCCAGAAAAGGCCTTACCTGTTTTGAATATGTTCTGGTTTGAAAGTAAAACCAGTCAGAGACTCCAAGTCAGAAATACAATTTATTAGGAAAATGGAAAAATAAAAAAAATACATGCAATAATACAAAAGAAAAACCACCGACAGAGTCAGAATACAACCTGACACCCTTTTGGTCAGGGTGTTGGTAGTAGTCCAAATTGGAATGGCTGCAGTCCTCCTGGAAATCCAGAGGGAAAGCCTGAGTCTGGTGTCCCAAAAACCCAGATTATATCCAGTTAGGGATGCTTGGCTCCTCCCTCTGGGCGGAGCATCTCACATGGGATGCTGTAACTTTTATCAGTCATGAAGTGACATTCCATAGCCCATTAACACCAGGAATATCCCTGCAAGGAGAATTGGTTGTGGAAGAGATAAAGAAAACTGCCCACTTAACAGAAGACAACTGCCATTCAGATGGCAAATGGAATAAATCTTGCTTTTGGCTCATGATGGATTTACATGTCAGGGTGGGTACATAGCTCAGAAACACTTTCTATTGTTTGCTCATTTTGTAATCAAATTGGAGTCTTCAAACTGTTACTATATAAATTTTATTTAATTAATTGTTCTTGTCATGTATTCAGATAAATTATTTTCCAACTTACTGAGGTAATTTTGAACTCATGTCAGAACTGTATTTAGTAACATCCTCCTTTTTTTATAGTGAACTAACCATAACTGTTCTCTGAATGTACTTTACCAATGAATTTAGCATCTACTTCTTAGTGTCACCTACAGTTGTCTAACCAGATACATTTCTAATCAATCTATGCTATTTTCTTCTATGCTTAAAACCAAAAATATATTATTTTTACATAAATATTTATTGTAATTTAAACTATTCCCCAAAATGTGATTCTTCTCTTTTTGGCTAAATAAAAGCTACCATGATGGACTCCTGATCTTCTTCATATCTTTCTGTGTTGAAAAGCAGTCTAAGATTTAGTCTTAATCTAAGATTTCCTCAGCCACTTTTGTGACAAGGTCCAGCAGTATGTGTGACATATTTCTCTTGTCTGCACACTCTGTAACCTTTCCTTTTCTCACTTGATGCTGTCTGTGATGGTAACTGTGTTAGCTGTATGTCAGTAGATGACCTTTTTAGTGAAGACTGATTTATAAGGAGTCAGTACTTTAGCTTTTTGGGGGTTATCTTTTATTTCCCATTGAAGTGATTTATGTCTGAATCTTCCTTGGTATTTCTTCTACTTTCAGTGCTTTGATAGTGTATAGTTGTTCTTGATCCCTTTTTGCTGTGTACAGTTGTGACCCTTGGATTTTATAATTTTACCTCTAAGCATATATTGGTGTAAGTTTTTGCTTGGCTTTTGATTATTTAGTCAAAAGTGGTGATTAATTAATTTTGATAATTTGCTCTGTGGACTGTTCTGCTGTCTACTTTTTCTAATAAAAGTTAAAACAGTTAAACATCAACATTATTATCAAGTCCTTTGTATGAATCACATACTTAGGAATAGCATCATCTGCCCAAAATTTCCCGAGATACAGTAGATCACAGATCACCACAATAATAGCAAGTACATTTTTTTTCTCAGACAAAACCTGGAAAAAGCATTGATAATTGGATGTATTGGAACTATTATCTATGAGGTAACTTTTCCTACACAGCCCCAGCATAATTTCAAAATAATTTGTATGTTTCTATAGAAACATTCTAGTTGTTATCATTCAGTCAATTGTTTGTTATAAAATCTAATTTATAGTATTGGACTCCTAGTACTTCAAAGTTCCTGTGTAATTCTTCTAGGTCTCCATTTTATTTTCATATAATAATCATTATTAGATCAACTTTCAAATTATGTTTCTGAGATGTTCCTTCTTTTTCATCCCTCTTTAGATTTTGATTTTGTGTTTCCACTTTTTCCAAATCTTTAATGAGGATATTGTTGTTTATGTCTGTCTCATAACCTTTGTTATTTTAAGTGAATAATTTAAAAGCCAATTGTTATATTAAAGATCAACTTTAACACATCATCCAGTATGACCATGCATTTGTTTGATGATGTTTCTACACTGTCACTGAGTAGGGTAAGAACAACAGTGAGCCTCCTTCCAGATTCTCCAAAGAATTAATTGGGATTACTAGGCCAGAGTCCTCACATCTAGGAATAATTGGTTAGTAAGCAGCCATCTTTGTACATTTGTTTACAAATAACAGTAAAATCTACAGAATAAATAAGGAGAGAATGCATGATTGAAGAACACTGTGAATGTTGATTCTTTACCTATGCAAAAATTATATGACTGATTTTAGACTCTGGTACAAAGACAATTTTTAGCTGTGGAACAAAGATAACTAAGCCTAGAGGGAGTCCTATATCCAGGTAAAGACCCATGATATTTAGTGGCTGGACGTAAAGTTTCAGCAGTGAGATAAGCAGCATGCAGTTCTGAAAAACAGGAGTCTTGGACTTTTCCTTGGTATTGTAATTATTGCTCCACTCCTAAAATACAAGGTACTGATTTCTTGGACATATTTCTACAAGCTTTCAAAATGGAAATAGCATTCTGATCAAGCAGCAAATCCAAGTGGGACAAGGTTAGCATATAATTCTCATTCTTTTTTTCCCTGCTGAGTTCTTTGGATTGCTAGAAAAGCAAGCAAGCAATACATTTCACTGTCAATCACTTGAAAAAGAAATTACTTTTCCTTACATCTTTTCAAGATCTTTCAGTATGTGTGCCCAGATGCTTTTCTTTATTATGTATTTCTTCAAAATATACTGAACTATTTGAAACATCTTTGGTAGGAGCACAAAGGCCATAAAAGCAGCATCTTGATGAATTTTTATTTTGCACTGTGTACTATTCATGTAGAATAGTAGAAAAATAGTGTGGAAAGTTTCAAAATTCACAGATGATAAAGAAACTTCAAAAAAAAAAAAAAAGAAGACTTTTTCAGGTCCTCTTGATTTATGAGCCTGGGTTTGTGCCAAGAACAGCAACTAACTGAGATGTTTCAAACCCTTAATCACCCGTCTCTCTAGTATGGCTGTAGCACCACAAGGCAGAGGAGCCTTTGATGCCAGTGAGGCCTGACAGTGAGACATTGGATGACCTACTTAACTCTGCAGGGAATTTAACTTCTGAAATAGTAGAACTAGATACCAGGTGTCAAAACACGGGTCTTACATGAAGCTTATGAAGATCAGATAGCTGCTGCTCTCAGTGCACGTGTTGTCTATCTTCTAGTCCCTGAAAAAACTGCTGAATTTCACTTATATTTGCACTGTGTAGATTTTTTTAGAATGTCAGCTTGAAGGAACTAATAAAAATAATTGTGCATAGAATATATTAAAATTTTAAAAAAACCACAGCAACATACTGGAGGGATTGCTTATCCATTTCCTATTTTTGGTTCTCTGGAACAAAATATTTGATTCTGAAAATTAATCTTCTTGTACTCTTAACACTTGTTAGTTCATATCGATTTGAATTAATAAAAAACCACAATAATTTGAAATAGTGACTTAAACAATTCTGAAATCTGTTTCCATTCTTTCAATTAATAAATTGAAGAGTTTTAAAATTTTATTTTAATACTTTTGATTATTTATATTTATCTTGAAGGCAAAATCTTGTTAGAAACAAGATTTATCTTGGTTTTTTATCTTAGAAACAAGAAGAGGATATGATATTTCCTAAATTGGTAAAAAAGGCCTAATCCAAATTCTTGAACCAGAAATCAAAGTCTTAGAAAACCTGAACCAGAAGACTCAAAATATAGTTTAAAAGAGAGTTTTTTTATCCTGCCTCAGGACAGCCCTTTTGCATTATGAAATGGTGGAACTATCTTGTGAAACATTTGAGATAAGTTCTTATTCCCATTAATCTTCCTAGTTTTGATAATATTTCCAAAAATACTGTTAGTTTTGTGAAAGCAGCGCTAAAGGTTTAAAGCATCCTACGTGTTTCTACAAACATTCTTAAAAGAGCACAGTTTCTTTTTTGACAGTGTCTCACTCAATTTCTATGACAGTGCCTTGCATTTATCTTTCATTTTATATACTTGAAAGAAGGGAAAAAAAGTCAGCCCTTCGGTTTTCTGCAGGGAAAACAGCTTGATTTTAAAAAGGGTAGATCATTCCAAAGAAACATATTACCTAAAAAAAATACAACAAAACTTCTGTAGAAAAGGACATAGAGTAGCTCAAATTTACCCAAGATTAATTTTCCTTGAGACCTCATGTGAAATTATTAAATCAAAAATGGAGGAAAATGTGATACAGTTTTAGAAGGGGGGGGGGATGGATAAGGCAGATTTATAAACTGCCTAAATTGGTTTCACAGCAAGACAGAGAATAAAATTTGTAGTGAAAGATAAATAACATGGAGAGCTTTATAAGTGGAGTACCACAGACTGCTCCTCAACTGTATTTAATATTTGGACTTAAACATATGGCACACAAGCTGAAAAGAAGAATTTAGCATATGACAAAAATGTATTAAAGAAATTCAGCAAGAGGGAATAAAATTACTAAACTAGAAATCATAGAGACCAAACCCACATTTTTTCATGTAGAGTGCTGTGTTCTTTTTCTGAAAGTGACAGGAGGAAAGAGATGTAGTTTTGTCACAGACTGTGGGATTCATTTGTGCCTTTTCTGTTTAACTGGTGACAAGCAAGACTGATTATACTGATTGTTGGATGGTGCCAGCACAGACACATTGGTTCTATCTTTCCATATTAATACTGTATAAATGTTCCAGATCACTCAGAGCTAGTTTGGGCATCTTATATCTTTCTCTCCCAGAAAATATTTTCAGCTGAGGAGGACCTGATTGCAGTTTACATATGGGATTACAGTTCATCTAGCAGATAAAAACACAATTACATTATTGGCATAAGAAGAAATTGACCAATTTTACTGTTAAAAATAAACCTAGAATTGGAAGACAAAAGATTTTTTTTTAAGAAGCATGTCTAGCACAAGAAATTGAACAGTTAGAAGACTGATCTGACATTTATGATCAGATGGTGAACTCAGTGAAATAATATACATTTCTTTATTTTTCTATTTCATTGGATCTGTAATTCCCATGAGACAATAGGATAAAATTTGAAGCAGATTACATTAAGCACTGTAGAAACTTACTAACTGAGGGATGAGAACTTTATGGTTGAACTTCCTGAGTAAAGAGAAAGTAAAGAATAATTTTTATGGTGTGCTAGCTATCTGCGCCTACAAAGCTTCAGGAATGTTGCTTTTAAGTAATTGAATGAATTGCAGGTTTATCATATTTTTTGAGCATTTTACTCTATGGAAAGATTTATTTTTCCATTTCTTTTAAATGGAACATTTTTATAATCTCACAATAAAAATATGATAGAAGAATAATAAATGCTAACAAAGTAACAGAAATTTTCCACTAAAACTAAAAAATTACGAGAGAGATATCTAACATGGGTGGATTTGGAAAAAGAAAAATCAGACTTATTTCTTTAGAAAACTAATTACTCAAGAGAAAAATCTCACATGAAGTGAACAGGACTTTGGAATTCTAAGACTGGAAATGGCTAGAAGACACACTAAATCACTTTAAACAGACCGATATATTTTGTATTTTCTTAGATGTGCAAATTGTAAAATAAATGAGAATTTTTCTTCATTTGTGGAAAGGAGAAAAGGTCAACATCATGTTACTTTTAGTTTATTACATTGAAAAAACATTTTTAAACTTGGTGGACTCATATGCATTATAGGCCTTTTTTTTGTTATGTGTGGTAATGCAAAAGTCCCATATAGTTACAGAGAGGGGATACTGGAGTGCACAAGTGGATTTTGTGTGTATGTGTGTGTGGCAAGTTCAACTTCAGACATGTAGTTTTTCTGTGTTTTGTTTCTAAATTTTAAAGTTTACATGGGACATCAGTTTACATAGATTTAGTAAAAAGACACAGATGAAGAGAAGTGTTTTCTGCTATTTCTTGTACAATCATAATGGTGTCTCTACCCACAGTGTTTTCTGTACATGAGTTACATTTTACTGAACTTTGGTTTTAGGTATTACTGTAAAATAATTATCTCCTGCAAGAGTATGGACACAGTGGAAAAGGAGTTGTTCTTTACATATTTTTTTCTGCTTTATTTAGCCTTCTGGTGCTGCTTTTGGCACAGGACTTTCAATTAGACAGAGATGCATATGCATAGAGAAATAGTCCAGCTCCTTTCACATTGATGGTTACACTTACAGATTGGAAAAAAAAATCTAAAAAAAGATGGACAATTCCTATAAAAATATAGTTGGGCAGCTGAAATATTCTTTGCAAAATGATGCAAAAGTGGGTGAAGATTTTTTTTCTCTCTTCTCCACACCTTGTCTAGTTCCATAAGCACTGCTGTACTTGGAGCATTTATCACAGCAAGGGGCCATCGTATACACTCCATGTCACCTCCATCTCTTTTGAAGTTCATCTTCAACACTTTAATTTATGATTCTTTCATGTCTATACTTGTAAATTGGTCCTCCTTATTTACTATATATGTGATTTCATTGAACTCTTTATGTTGTGGGAGGAGTTTTGTACCACCACCTGCGCAGTTCTAATTTTTTTCTAGCACCGAAGTGCAATCTAATCTTTGGCTTTCTCTTGGTGGCTGGTGTAATATGACAGTCACTTTGCACTCAGGAGTAGAGCGCTGTGATTGATTCAGTGTTTCTGTTTTGTTCTATGTGTAACACAGTTGACTCCAACTTTCTCCACTCGCCTGCAAAGCTGTCACAAAACCACTCAGAATTCTCCATAATTTGGGATTGTTATGTTAGTGATATTTTCCTTATGTTCATATGTATCTTTTGTTCAACCTGACTGCTGTAGCAGGAATTGTTCTAAGAATTGTGCTCTGTCTGCTGCATAAATATTTTAAATCAGCAGTTTTTCCAGATTTTCCAGAAGATTGCTCCATTTGTTAGAGAATGCATATATTGTGTATGGATGACAAGGGTATACGACTGCAATTCCTTGATATAACTACATAACTTTATGATATTACAACAAACAATAAAACAAATTCAGATTAAGCAGAACTCCTCTTGAAAATTATATAATAATTTTTCTACAATCACAAAAATATTGACTGTGAAAATAAAATTTTCTCAATGCTGACATTTGATGTGTTTCTAAAGACACCATTATCTTAGTGTAATGGTAAATAATAGAAAAGAGTTCTTTGGTTTGGAAAATAATTAAAGTTGCTCATACATCTTCAAATGTTTCTGGTGAGCTCGGTAATTAGCTGTTTCCAGGAATAAAACCTTGGGCTGGCTTTTAGTAGCCCACTAAGAATACATATGCACTTCTCTGTGTTGGGGTCATAAAATAACAGCAGGAAAAAAGAGCATGCAACATTTAAATAGTCATTAGAGATGGCTATTCTCAATATGCAAAAGGCAGCAGCTTTCATAAGGTTAACATCGACATAAACAATCTGAGACCAACTTCCTCCTGAAATGTTAACAACTTCTCAAGGGGAAAAAAAGCTTGTGGTTTTGTGGATCTTGCTTAATGTTCTCAGAGACTAAGCACATTGCTGATGAATCTAAATAGACAGGAGTGTAAACCACAATATTTTTGCTTCCTCTGCTATCATTAAACATGCAATTATGCTATTTTATATCTAATAGTACTTGCAGCTGTATTTATGGGAAGACTAATAAATCTTGTCCACATGTGTGTTGAATGACAGTGAAGATTCTGCATATTTACTTCTCCCAGTAAAACAGAATTCTGTTAATTCCTCTAGCTGTCAACTGCTTTATCCATGTATGCAGTAAATTACATGCAAAAGCTAGCTGTGACAAAGGCTTGGATGCCTGAAAGTACTGGCAAAGGAGAAAAATAAGAAATCCAACAACAAGGAGAAAGTCCTGGTTTATGCACTCTTAATGGCTGACTTTGTCATATCTCAATTATGTTTTATCCAGGAAACTTTTCCTGGTACTGATATATAATATGGTCACTAAACAGTATTAAATCAGTTATTGTTGGTGAATTAAAGATGCCTATGCATTGCCTGAGCTTTGAAAATGTATGCACAGGGAAATATTTTCTAAAAGTCTGATGAAAACTCTTTGGACGGACTATTACATGTTGGAAAAAAATTAATAGTGCAGAGCCTTCTGATGTCTTACTGGCTTTCCTTGGATTACTTGGAAATTATTTAATTTTAAAACTGTTAGTATCCTTATTTGTAAGTATGTAAACTTCATGAGGTTTTGAACTTCTTTTGACTTCCTGAAAGCTTAAAACCCTTTAGTATTTCAAACTTCATAGCATTAATGTCTGCATCAGTACCTGAAGATAAAACCTGTAAAATGTAATTGAAAAACTTGGTCTAAGTTATACATATCTGGAGTCCAATCTTCAATATACTAATTAGATAGATATTTCAGAGTTTGAAGACAACTTTAAATTATATAATGAAGGCAGAGCTTGATTAATTGTGCTGCGTTGAGAACTGCTGGAAAAGAGAGAATAGCCATAGTGCTAAGGGTAATCTCCAGATCAACCCAACAGCCCTTTGAACCCAAGTATTCTACAAGTAAAGAAAGAAAAATATTAACTTATATTAAGATGATGTTTTGCCCAGAAACATGGACATAATATATGCAGAGTTCTTATTTTTACTTTTGTGAAGGGAAGACAGTGAATTTAAAAAATAATTATTGTAGAGCAAAAAAGTGCCAGGAGTGGGGGAAGATGAGAGCAAACAAGGGGTCAGAAAGAAATCAGATGCACAAGAAAAACCTACTACTCTCTGCCAATCCCTCATTTTGTTATTGCTGGAACAGCTTTTTTGGCTTCACTCTACAGCTTCTCTTCCAAACCTAGATTTAAAGAAAAAGAGAAATTTGAAATATCTTCCATGATGTGAGAGAAGGAGCTGTCAAGCATCCTCTCAAGTCAGATACAAGTGCTGAAATACTGTTCTTGCCTTTGGTTTTGGACCAGTGCATTCCTGAAAGACTTTCTGTCAATGCTCTTTTATGGAAGATGAGTTTGACAACAAAAGTGTCTAGGAATATTTTACCGCTGAAGTAGGAATGTTCTATTGGTGTGGCACAATGTTCTATTGGTGTGTACTATCAAAGACTGATGGGGAACATTTGTTTGTTTATTTATTTATTTATTTATGATGGATCTATTTAATGTTTTTAATAGATAATGTAGTAAAGAGCATAATAACATATACAGTAAATGAGACAATTGTAGAGAAAACATTCACTTTCCTTCAATTAAACAAAAACGCTTTCCTTTGACATTAAACCACACTTTTCAAAGTCTTTTGAATACTTAAGTATTTAAAATACAAAAAGTTATTATCAGTAAGTTTGACAGTGGGATTTAAACTGTTTTGTGGGATTGGTAAAGGAATAGAACAACCTCTAAAATATATAGATGACTAGCAGTATTTAAAAGCTGTTTTGTAGCAGAAAAAAAATTTGTGTTTTCCTAGGAGCATTTGTTTAGGAAACTGATAAAACCACCAAGTTTATTTCAGAACTCAATTGTAAGCACATGTGCATCAAGAGCAAAACTGAAGTGAATAACCCCAAAAAACAGCTCAAGGGACTGTGTTTGCATGCACAGGTGTGGTTCTTTTACAGGTATAGCATAATTCTGCATATGAAGGCTAAACTACCTCAGTTTATACAAGGTTTCTGGCACCAAGGCTAGTCAGAATTTCCTATTAACTCTGTTGATCCTTTACACAATTAATACACTATTACTGTAAGACTTTGCCTTATGATGGAGGAAAAAAAGTAGTTGCACATTTTCTAATGCATTTTTAAAAGGAAAAATTATTAAGCAAAAATTAAATTACTTTGTGAATTACTTTGTGGGGATGTTCATAAAAAAATGAAAATTGCATAAGTTGTGGGAGTGATACTTAAATATAATACCTACATATACATGTAAGACATTGAATTTTCTTTCCCACTTGTCTGATACAGGTATAAAAGTCAAGGGTTTGTTTCCTGGCATTTTTGTTTTTTGTAGTCAGGCAAGTAATTCTGATCTGTCTTTTCTGAGTATTTCCTTTGTCTAATGTGCATATGGTAAAACTTTTAATAACAATTTAAATTTATTTTTTCAGTAAGAGAGCAGAATAACAAAAAATAATTTAGAATGCATTTACAAAAATGTTTTGAAATATCATTTCAAGAGATGATCAGAAAAAATACAGAAAAAATGAGTGTGTATATGCAATAATACAGTAATTATATTTTTCAAATTTTTGAAGGTGATACCTGCAGTTACACATAAAATCATTGTAGTAACATGACAGAGGAGTATAACAAAAAGCCAAAGAGTATAACAAAAAGCCAAAAAGTATAACAAAAAGCCATTACACTTCTCACATGTAAATAGCTTGTCTAGTGAGCAGCTTCAGGATAGGCAAGCCAATTCAATTCTGACCTTTGACTTTCAGCAATAACTGTTAAGGAGTTACATATAATTCAGCTTTCAGATTTTTATTATCCAGTGTTTCTTCTGACTTCTTGTTTCAGAAATACAATGCAGTAATTCTTGGTGCAAATTGCATAAAGCAATTAGAAATGGATGCTTGTGTTGCAAAACCTGACAAAAAAAACATGACAGTTTTGTGGCTGTTCACTGTAAGTGATATTCTTTGATATTCAAATTTAGTCTTGTTAGATAATATTACTTATATAGGAATTAATTTCATGAGAATAATAATATAAACACCACCAAAATCATCAGCACCTACAGATGCAGGGATTTATTCCCACTGAAAAAAAATGATAACATGCATTTGAAGATAGCTGAGCTTACATTGGAAGGGAATAATATTAGAAAATCTGCTACCTTGGACATATTCAAAAGCTGCCAGGACATAGTCCTGGGCAATTGTACCAATAAGGTTTTTTCTTTGTGGAAATAAACCTTATTGGAGTTTCTTGCATTTTTTTTATGTTGCACATATATGAAAAACAAGACAGAAATTGTGGAAAATTTGGAGGGTTTTGTCTTCTGTGTCATTTGTCATCCAGTTGTGCTGTTCATACTTTGAAAACTTTTGTCTTCAGCCTCTCTCCACGTCCCTTGATCCTGGAGTAGAAATGATCAGCTGGGTGAAGGAAATTCAGCACTGAGCACATTTTTGTACTGCAGCTCTAAGGAAATCAATTTCAGTATGCTCATGGAAGAAAGCTAAAATTTCTCCTAATTTACATTTGCTGATTTTCTTTTTATTGCTCTGTATTCCTTTCTTACTTTGTGTGTTTCTCTTGAAGATCTGATCCACAGAATTCTTATATATCCTGTCAGAATGAGTTTATCAGTTTATGCATTTCATGTGTGCATTCAGTTTGAAACTACAATGCCTTTATGGTAAAGACAGAAAGAAACATTTAAAGCTGCTATTGCAATCAAGTAAAGACAGTTGTGTGGTGAAAGCTTCAAATCTTTCAGTTTTACCAAACATATGAGGATATGATTATTTCTTGGTATACTCAGTGCCCATATCTTTAGTTCCTTTAAAAACAAATTGAAACTATAACATTTAAACACCTAAATATATTTAAACAAAAAAAATCTTTGGGTCTTTTAGCATTCAAATGATGCAATGAAGACCTAAATGTGTAAATAACTTCAAAAGAAAAATATGTCAAGCCTTTGGGGTTTGCTTTATATAAGAATTTACAATTTGTTTCCTGCAGTGAACCTGCAGTGTGAGCATAACTTCCCACGATTGGTGGTGTTTTCCTTTGAGAAGTTGCTTTGAGTGAGGGGATAACTCTAGTTCTTTTTCCACATCAGTCAAGTGCACTTCTGTGACACACTCTTCTCATGTTTTTACTTCAGCTTTAGGACTTTCAGGTTTTCTCACCAAAATCAAAAGAAACGTCAAGCAGCTCAGGGTTTTAAGGTTACTCTTCTATTGTCTGGGATGGTTGTTCCTTGCAGCTGTGTTTAAGTCAAAGGCACAACCAAACCAGATTATCCCAGCATAGGCAAAATGATCTCTGAAAATAAAACTGAATTACAGGTCAGGTTCCTGCTGAATGTCTGAGTGTCCATACCTGCAAACCTGTGACTAGCAGCAATGAGAGAGAAAAGCAGAGCTCATTTGGTTATCAGGTAATTAAAGGTTGATTTCAGCTTAAAGATTAAGTGTGATTGTGATGATATGATGCTCATCACTGTATTTGGGATTTTATCCTGCATATGATAGATTCTGAAAATTAATATTTTATTAATGGAAAAATATGTTTGATGAGAAGTTTTCTTCTGCTAATGAAAGAAAAGAGGGGCATATGCTACCACATCAAAAAGCAGACTACAACAATTTCTCAGCATCTTACATTTGAGTAACAGAGTGTCATAAATTATTCACTTTCATTATTCACTTTCAGTAAATGAATGCAATTACTCCACATTTCTTAATTTTCTGCAGAAAAAAAAGCAAGTACTTGTTGCGCTAATACTAAGTACTGCATCAGTCATGTAACGATTTACTATCTGAGGTATGATACATTCATATTTTTTTCCTGTTATTCATACTCATATCTTTAACATCTGGACTTACAGAAAAGGGTTTGTGCAATAAAAATGATATAAAAATGAATCATTTTCCCTCTCTTTTTATTTGAGTCTTCTGTAATTATGGAAATAAGTGAACATGGCTTCTCAGTCATAATTATTTTTCTCTTTAATGTTCAAGCTGTAACTCATAAAAAAGTTTTTCATCACTTTCCACTTACATTGAGAGTGGTTGATGTATATGTTTTTTAGATGAGTATTTGCTTTTATCTTCAACAAAAGCCCTTAAGATTCTGCAGCAAACAAGTAGTTCAATGTGGAATAAATTATAAAAGACTAACTGTCTGAGACATGATCTTCCTGTCTTAAAAAGGATGCTTTGCTTTTTAAATGCCTATTAAGATTATCTGATCTGTCCAAACATCTTAAACCACAGAGGTTTCTGGGAAAACAAATCTTGTGAAGGCCCTCACTTTTGCTGTGGCATCACATCCTTTGAAAATATTGGCAGTGTTGTGGGGATTCCCTCTCAGAGCACAGGGCAGTGATGCTTCTTTCCCCACACCTTGTCAATTTTAGTCTTTGGAATACTAATGGAAGTATTAAATGGCATATTGGCAGTTTCAGTCTGGTATTTATTATGTGTACCTACAAATCCAGGTGTGGACCCTGTGGGAAAGATTACCTCAGTGGTATCATTATATAACCTGTAAATCCACCGGGTTAATGTCTTAGCTTCTAGGCAGAGCCTGTGGTTTCTACATAACTAATCTTTTCCATGGTTCACCTTGTCACTCTTTAAAATTCATTAGAATAAATTTCATCCTTTACAGCTTTTTCAGTGTAACTGAATTTTTTTATTATGTAGACCATGAACTGATATCAAAACTGTGCATGAGATAAGCAGAAAAATAAATAATTTTCTCTAAGAGCCTTTCTATCGAAACAAAATGGCGTATAAATTTTATCACAGGGAAACTGAAAGTTCTGCATTTATAGAATTTTAAGGCAAACGATGCTTGAAGAGTATAATTGCACATTGCTCTGTAAATGTCAGTAAATTACTGAAAGTACCATAAGTCCCTGTAAGTCTTTTTATTATTTTGGAATATAAAAAATTTCTGGAAACTTTGGAGGAATGATTGTGTTCTGGGAGAAAATACAGTAGTTGCTGAAAGTGTCAAACACTTTGTTCACCTAATCGATATTCTTTAATGTGATGGAAATGACATTACATGATAAAGTACGATACAAAACTGTAAGTAATACATGATGTCTTAAGTTAAAATTATGGTGTAGAGATACGCTGATTAGAAAGACATCAATTATTTATTTCATATTGCTTTTTGAACCTTTGTAATATGACCTTAAAGCCTAGACATGGAATAGGTAAGTGATAAGATTAACAAAGAATTTTGTTAGGCTTCTTTAGATAAAAAGTAGTCTTTAATTAGAACTCTTTTAATTCCTTTCCTGTCATACCCGATGTACTAATTTCTGGGAACCTAGGATATAAACTTTCTCTTTCGACTCATGAACAAGAGCCAATCATTTTTCCTTTGAGAATGACTTCATTTTGATTGATTAAACTTTCTTAAAAGTCGAGCAAACTCAATCAGACTTAAATTACATCATGTTTAATGGACCAGGGGAGCCACTGTAACACTCAGCATCTTTGCATTGTAAACTGTCTTTCATAACATAAACTTGGTTTTGTCTGTTGCTGCCTCCTACTTTTATTCTCATACAACAATAGCAAAACAGACAGAAAATACTTTTTTTGTCCTAGTGACACTTAAAATCTTGATGTTAAATTGTAAATGTACAATTAGAAAATAGAATTAGAAATGTTATTAGAAAATAACTCTTGTAAGACAGTCTTCCAAGAGATGAATTGAACAAAGATTCAAAATAGCTCAAAAGATAACTTGACTTTTTCTGTGAGATTTTTCAAGGAAAGTTACATGCTAATTAGGTTTTCATATAGACAAGAGATACAAGTGACTGTCTATTCTCAAATCCTGTATGTTTTAATGTTATTTTAGGTGAACAAGTTTCATTTAAGGCTGTACAAGGTTACTATAGCCTCATAAAAATAATTACATATACTACACAGTATTATATCTGGACTTCATTGTTGCTTTATGGACAAAAAATATTACTCTTTATTTTTGAAAGTATGTAATTAAAAAAACATTTTTGGAAGTTTCTTCCTTCTCTGCAGCAAGAAAATTTCAACTTAACTCTCTTGCATGTATAAAGACTTTTTTTCACAGATTAAAATTCAAATTATCTTGTTTCTGTACTATTAAGGATTCAAATATTAGTCCAGTAAGTAATGTTATGTTTGGCTCAATCCTCAGTTCATTATCCCAAGAGAATCTTGAATAAAGTTCCAAACAAAAAAACCAACCAAACCAACAATTCCCCCCTGCCACCCGCAGCTGAACCTTAGAAATCCTTGCTATATAAGCAAGGGAAACAAAAATTTGAGTGAACTATGAGTTCAACAGTTTTAAAAGAAATTTTATCTCTTCCTTGGGCTAAAAAAGGTTCCAAACAGTCTATTTCCATATGGTGCCTTTTTCATGGAGATGTTACAAAAGATTTAAATGAATGTTACAACTAGAAAAGCTCAGAAGGTGATGTATGTCATCTAATTTTACATCCACTGTTGAAAAGAAAATGTATAATGTTAGAGCATATCTATTGTAATTGAAGACTGAAAGAGAAGTATAATAACTTGAGAACATAATTTTTGTTATACTTTAGAAACTGACTAAAACCAAACTATTGCAAATAGTAGTTATAAACATTGTGAACTTTCACAGTTTGGGATTTTCTTGGAAATGCTTAGTGTATGCTAACATTTCTATTTCAATTAAAATGCAACTAATTATGCATGCAGATAAAATACCGCAGTTGTCTAAACAAAGAAAAGAGCTTCTAAACAGAGGAGAAGAGCTTCTTTTACTTAAATTGCTGTTTCAGGACATGGCTTTCTTCTCTTTTATATTGTGAAAATTCTTTCATCATTGGTTTATGTTTTTAGCACGTGGTCCCTAACTGTAGCAGAAAAAGTTTAGTAGTTCTTTTACACAGTGCATATTTCCTTATAGTAGAATTCTTCTGAGTGTGGGTCATAAATTGTTTTCTCTCTTCATTTGCTGATATTTTCATCAATATGTCAATGACTTCATCAGCTGTTCTTTTCCTAGCTTGTTGCTTGGTGACAGAAGGGCAAACAAACAGCACTTTGGCTTTGGTATCTGCTAAACAAAACAGCTGAGTCTCCAAATGACTCTAAATATTGCAATGGTAAGGCTCTAAATATTGCAATTTAACAGTCTAGGGTAAGCCCACTCTC
>QUSF01000016.1:2411571-2464010 GCA_003676055.1 Chloebia gouldiae
TTGAAGTTTTTATTTGTTTGGTGTATCCTCAGAATCTAATTTAAAACTGCAAATTTTTGTTGAGAGAATCAGATACCCAAGAGATTTTGACCATAAATTGTGGTGGTTTGTTGTTTCACAATTGTTCTTTGTTAATCGGTTTATAATGGTTTGTTCCATGTACCCGTTCTCTTCCCACAATGTTTAGCCCTAAGTTGTTTACGCCAATATTTTCCCACCAAGTGCCTGTCAATGCCCATGTCAGTCTCCCCAGTACCTCCCTTGCCTCCTTGTAAATCCCTGTCAATCCCCAGTGCCCTGCCCGTCAAGCTGAACACACCCTGTTTGTTCCAGAATGTTCCCTGCCTGCTGCCCCTTCCCTAGCATATAACTGGACTGTCAAACCTGCTCTCAGGAAACTTCTTAAAGCTCACAGGCCTGGGGATGGGAAGACACCATGCCATTTCCTCTGGCATCATTTTTAGAAAAGTTACACAGGAGGTACCAAGTTTCATTAAAGAAAATAAATATTAACAGAGCCATTCATTTTGGAGAGATGTGGGAACTGGGGTGAGGGGAAAGTATTAATTTTAAATTTTTTCCTTCTCTCAGTTTAGTCATAATTTGCCATTTTGACACAAATTATCTTTTATTATTAAAAATACATGTTTTAATTAGAAAAATATGGCTGTGTTATTATGTCAAAAAAACCTTTTCTCAAAATACCCATGTGAAATTTGCAGGTATATAGTAAAAAAATATTTTATAGCACTTAGTTAGAACAAATCTGCTTTTGTTCTGATGAATTCTGTAGGCAAGTTATGTTTCAAAACTTATTGGTATAGGAAATGAATTCCTAGGTATGATGTGTCTTTGGAAGAATGTAACTCATCTCCTCTTCCCTCTGCTTCTCTTCTCACTCACAAAGCTTGGAACCAAGTCTGTTTTCTGCTTTTCCAATAGACGTTTAGCTAAAGAGAAGCAATTATTGTTCCACAATTATTAGAAGTATTCTGATAAACAAAAGAGAATGCACAGAATAAATTATGTGATTAGAAACTGACTTTTTTTGAAGCTAGTGTTTTCATCATGAACGTCACTCTGTAAAATTGCTGCAGTCATACAGACCAGCCTTGTAAAGGTAATATGAAAAGTTCTTACTTTTAGTTAGTGATGTGAGAAGAAAAAAACACAAAAACCCCTAAACTTACCCAAAATTGCAGAGTTCAAAAGATACTGTGCAAAGAAGTCAAAAGGTTAAGTTCAGTAATTTCACATCGACTTGATTACCACTGTGACGTGGAACATCAGTACAGTAGCTGTAAGAACTTAGGTATTGCTATCTCTGTTGGCATTGCATAGTCTGAGAAGTCCTGAAAAAAGTGATAGCTGTAACGCCCTAGAAATAAGTAGCTTTTGAAGAAAGCATTCTGTGTACTTATTTGTCAAAAAAATATTTGGGAAGAATTTCACATTTCTTGTGAAACTGCAAAAGTATTGAAAGAAACAAAGAAACCCACTCAAATAACAGTAATGAAAAAAGACAGAGGAAATACTTGTCTCTTGCTTTTTGAGACCACAGTTTACTAAATCAGATTTTTTTAAATGTGTTGTCTCTTTCTTCAAGTTATGATTTTCTGTCTACAAAATATATGGGGTGTTTTTGAGAGGAGGGAGTTCTTGTGAGATCCAAAAGTGTCTTATAATAAGTCTGCTGGCTTTGAAAGACCTCTTGCTACATTCCAAAGTTTACATCTGATTTCAGATACTTTGGAACTGTGGAACAGCTTTTTGAGGAAAGAACTGACAACCTGATTATATTCTCCACTTCTACAGTATCATGGGCCCTCAGTCTATTTTTTCCTTTCACTTTTTTTTTTCCACAGTACAAGTGACATATATATTTAAAAGCCTCTTCATATGTCTCAGCAAGAAACTTCTTCAAGCTCCTGTAGTTCCATAATTTCTGCTAAGGGAAGGTTATCTGTGCTTTTCTAGTTGCACAAGAACTTTAGTTTTACCTTTCATTTCTTTAGGCCTGTTTTGCGTAAGCCTTTAGCGTTTTTGTATAAGGCTTTTGCCGCTGTTCAGGCAGGATGGGGATAATGAAGACTCCAATTCAGAAGGCTAGAAGAAGAAAAGTCAACTGATTTACTTCAAATACATCACTCTTTTATAGAGAACATCGAGAAGACTAATTTCATTGGTCTTAAAGTAAAAACTTTAAAAACTTGAGTGCTGCTCAGGTTTGGGTTTGATCAGTGTATCTGCACTCTCATGAAAGATAATAGTATAAATATATGATGAAAGATGCTTACCTATAGCAGGTGGTTGGAACTGACCTGTAGAGAACTCTGTACAGAGCCCTTTATAGCTTCTCAGCAGAATGAATATTATTCTTTCTTTCTAAATGGGAGCTCAGGGCTGGAAGCGTCATTTTCTCTTATTTTTGGGGGAAATCTTAGAGCTATCTTTAAGCCTGTTGGCACAGGCTGATGCTATATGTTTCCTTGTCTGTAGGTCAATACTGAAAGTAAGCTGCAGAGTGTGAAATCAAGACTGTCCAGTTAGAGTGTCCTGATTGCTACAGAAGCTGCAAGACCCAGGTTTTGGAGCACAGACTGCCTTTGTGTGGACATGTGGATATGGCACTGCCAAGAAATTTGTGTTAGGCACAATACATCACGAAAACTTGCCAGCAATGGCTCTTTCAAAAAGAGGGTCCTCTGTGCATGTAATGACAGGGGGGTCCACTTTCTGATGGGCTTCAGGGAGGCAGTGGGACCAGCAGTATTTCCTGCTGTCCAGCACAGGGCTGCCTGAGAGCATGATGGCATCAAGAAAGCTGTGAGCCAAAGGAACAGAATGATGATTATTACCACGAACAACACCTCTCTGACATAAAAACGTGGACTCCTTCCATAAAAGACAAAAAAAACCTGGTGTATGTAGAGGAAAGGTTATCTTGGCCTGATGTATTTCTAAATAAACTGGAGGGGCTATATTGTCTTCTCAGCCAACCATGTCACATCACATCACTGGAAGAAAGGGAGATGAATGGCCCTTGAAGCTGCAGGGAGGGGATGGGATTTTTGCCAGAAGCTGAGACGTGCAACATCATCATCATCTTGCCCTTTGTGAACTGGTTCAAAAAAAATGCTTGTTTTCTATATTAATTGATATATCCTGTAGTTTTGTAGATGCCTGTTTAGGAATTCTTAGTGGATGGGGAGGTAATGTAGTCATGACAGGTGCGTGCTTTTGTTTGAATTTTTGTTTGAATTCAATAATTTTAATGCATTGCTGAGTGAATGTCAACAAAGGTGTTTGCTGGTTACAGCATGTTTTGTGAATACTATGGAGGTGAGGTAGATTAACTTCAGTTGATCAGTACGAGGACCTTTGCCAGTTTGAACTTTGATTTTAACCATACAGGTTGCTGTCACTTAGGGGTTGTAACTGCTGTCCTGCAGCAGGAAAAATGTTAAGAGGGGAAAAGAACAAGATGAATTTACATATTTCCTTTACTAAGAATGCCTTGACACTTACCTTGTTCACCATAAAGAGACCAAATAAGGGACACTTCCATGTTTTTTGAAAATAGAAAGTAGGTGGGTGTATGAGAAGTAAAGATGCTTAAAGACCAGAATTACTAAGACAACAGAACAACAAAGGAATAAGTCAAAAGTGCTCTCCTATAAGCATAATTTTGATATATCAAGACAGTGATGTGTAATGGGTATTTTTAAATTTTGTATGATTTTTTGGTATATATTCTTCCATTGTAAAAAGCCAATGTGTATTTATTGCCCCAACATACTGAAGAGTAACATGCTGAAGAGTGTAACTAAGAATTTATCCATTGTTAAATGACTGACAGACTGATGCAGTAAGATACATGCCTTCACCACTGGCATATATACTTCTGGATTTAGTGATATGACAGAAATGTATAGCTTTTTAATAGTATCATGGTGATAGAGTTTTCATAGAAAAAACCAGGATAGAGGTATTATTTGAGTTTAATTCTGCCAGATATTTAGTTCTCAAATGTAAAAGATAATCTGTGTTGTAGTTTGGATCTACTCAAACTAAAGCTTACACACAACTGGTGTGTTTGAGTAAGGATGACAAATTTAAGCACTTGAAATAAAAAAGTTATTATCCAAGCTGCAGTAAAGTAGCTTTTCTCTCTATTTCTTTTAACATTAAAGACATCAAGTATGATATTGAATCTTTAATATGCATAACAACAATGTTCTACCATCATCGTATCATGTAAAATACAAATTATGGCTATTATGAGCACTTTAAAGTTTAGTATGTGCACTATGAAAAAGATCTTGGGAGACTTACAAAAGCTAAGTGGTGAACAAGTGCTCTAATTAGAAATATGTTGCTATGTCACTATACCAGACTCGCAAGTCTGTCTGCATGTCAAGACTTATATGGAAATGAAAGATAGGAGTTCACAACACAATCTCTTGCCTTTCACTAGGTCATTTACACATCGATACTTCTCTATAACATGAAAATTTTCTCTCAGTCTGTTAATTTTGAAAGTCTTAAATATTCTCTGTTGCTCCTAGGAATTAATGAAAAAGGTTAATTTTCTTTGTAATAATGTTATATTTCTAATTCCAGCTGGTTTCATAGGATTACCTATTTTTATAAGCAACTTTTACATAAGATTGCTTCACAGCTTGTGAGGGTTTTTTGGTTGGGTTTGGGTTGGTTTCTCCTACTGATTTTTGTTGTTTTGTCTACTGAAGACATGTCAGTATCTCAGGTGCTATTAAAAGCCAGTTAGCTCTGAGCATTTTTCCTTCTGTTTAACAAAGTGTTTGCAATCTATTATCAGAAAATTTTGATTGTTTCATATAGGCTGAAAAAAAAACCTTCTGCCAATGTACTGACCATCAGATAAGGTCAAATAGCTACTAATAGGAAATTTGAATCACTGGGTCTCAGAATGGGTCAGGTTGGAAGGGACAACAGTGGGTCATCCAGTCCTAATCCCCTGCTCAAACTGAGGTCATAACAGAGCACACGGCACAGGATTGTGTCCAGAAAGCTCAATATCTCCAGTGAGAGAGACTCCACACCCTCTGTGGGCAATCTATTCCACTGTGTGATCACTGCACAGGAAAGCTCTTCCTCATGTTCAGGTGGAGCTTTGTGTGCATCTGTTTCTTCCTATGGCCTCTTGTCCCATTGCTGGGCACCACCAAGCAGAGCCTGGTCCCTGCTCTGACCCCTCCCTGCAGGCACTGACAGACACTGATGAGGTTCCCTCTCAGTCATGTCCTCCTGAGGCTGAACAGCCCCAGCTCCCTCAGCCTTTCCTCATGAGAGAGATGCTCCATTCCTTCCTCATCTCTGTAACCTACACAGGACCCACTCCAGGCACTCCCTGTCTCTCTTGTCCTGAGGAGCCCCAAACTGGACACAGCACTCCAGAGGTGCCTCACCAGGGCTGAGCAGAGGAGCAGGATCACCTCCTTTCACCTGCTGGCAATGCTCTTCCCAGTGCATGCCAGGATCACCTTGGCCTCCTTGGTCCCCAGGGCACTGCAGGCTCAGGAACAGCTTGTTGTCCACCAGGACCCCCAGGTCCTTCACAGAGCTTCTTAATATGCTGCTCACTGTAAATTTTAATGTGCTTTTGTCAGAACATGTAACAGTGACAGACACTAAATGCAGAAAAAATAAACAGGAATTTGAAGCTTGTCTATGAAATGAGAAATCATAGAAAAATCTTTCAGTCAGTGGTGTAAGAGGATGTATTTGCTACATGTATTCATAGCAAAAACCAGCTTATTTTAGGACTTTAGTATTGAGTCTCTTATCTTTCTCTGTGTAGCTATTTATTTTCTTAATATATGGCTTAGGCTTCTACAGTCCTTCACAAACTCTGTAGGGAAATCTTGCTTTCAGATCTAGGCTTGTCATCAGTGTTTCCTATAACTCTAAAGAGCTCCATGCAGTTTTTGATGGGGTTTTTTGTTATGTTTGTAGACAAGAAAATCTCTCTGAAACTAGATAACTAGCAAAATAATTTTGAAGAGTGTAACAGACATGAGCTGGGTTCAACATTCTTATTCCTTTCTGGAGATTGGAAAGACCCAGTGTCATGCCAAATGAGCATGTAACTGGGAATCATGTTGGTATTGTGATTGAATTGTGTGCTGGAATTGCTATATTTAGTTCTGTGTAACTTACATTTGCACTGTGTTTTCATTTTTTTTAATATCTCTGCTAAGCCAGAAATCTTCTAGAACACCAAATATCTTCAAATAAGTAAATTTGATTTTAAATGTTACACCCTCCCTGTATAGAATATGTCAAAGAACCTGGTCAGAGAGAATTGGACCCTGATATGGCATAATAAAGGAATAAGAAAACAATGTTGTAGCTAAATTTTTCTACCATTTTAAAGATACTTGCATAGCTTTATCTAGTTTGCATAACCATTCTTATATGTGTTTATACATGCTGCCTCTTTGATTTTTGGAAAGATGAAGCAAGGGTGATGGTCTTGTAAGAGAGGAAAAAGTCTCCAGTACAAGGTTGCAGCAGCAACACATATTTTTTACTATTTCTAATTATTATATTTTTAAAATTTTTGATCTAGTACTAAATTTTTGTTCTTTCCTGAAATAAGACAACTGCTTGAAGTTTTATTAATAAAGGAGTGATAATTTATTGCCGTTGGCTTTTACTAAAGAAAACCCACATGCTTTCTTTAATAATGCTATCAAAGGGATGACTGACAAAGTACTGTTTTATGAGGCCTGTCTCATCTTCCCACCTAAGAAAACATTCATATGAATGAAGTGACATCCTTGCCTTTTCATGTCTAGTATTTTGAAATTTATTAAATGGTTTACACTCAGGTTTTGCAGCTTCAGTCCACTTTTAAAAGGAAGAATGGTAGTTGATATTTGACAGTTCTCATGTTTTCTCTGTGTGTATTCTTATAAATAATGTTTAGCACTATGTTGCTGAGAAAAATAGTTTTGGAGGTTCCTGTTTTATCAGGGTCTAAATTTGATACTTTTATGTCAATAATTCTTTTAAAAGCAACTGCCCACCCCATGTATGCATTTTCAAGACCAATGAAAATGAGAATTTTTGCATCTGTACACAGAAACACACACATATATATGTATGGAAAATGTATATATTTTTCATCTATATGAATATATATTTCTGAGAATTCTTATAGAGCTCCATCTTATGATTTCTAGATTTCTTCAATCTCACTTAAAAGAAAGTAAATGTGATATGGCTAAGGAATTCTCTTAGTACTAGAGAACTTCCAGATATAAATGCCTTGCAAAATATTTCACATTAACTCTACAATATTCCCCTTATAAGAAGCATGATGGGAAGTAATCATACAGAGATGATGGGACAAAATTGAACAGTTTTAGCTGTTAAATGTTATTCCTATACAACTGGAAATATTCTCTATTTAGTTTAGTATGAACAAAATTCTCCTTCACAGCTCTGCCTATAAAAAGAACTGGACTTGCTATTTTATAGCATAGTTGTTCAGTTTGAAGTTTATATAGTCTCCACAAAACAGGTAATAGTAGTAAAAACAACTAAATAATATTCTCTGTCATTTCTTCTTAGAAAATTAAGCTCATGTAATTCTGAACATGAAGTGGGAATAATGTGACCATTTTGCAGCTGTTTCATGACCCAAACCACATTATTTGAGTCAGTTCTCTTTCTCTGCCACAATCTGATGGCAATGGATGGCTTCATAAAACTTTCAGTGACAGGTACAAAAAGGTGATTTTGGACAGGAAAAATATTTTCCATCATCCTAGAAATGTCAAAAGCAAGACATGACTAGAAGAGAAGCTGAGGATAATGGGTCACTGTTTTACTGGTTCATAGAATCTTGGTTTCTATGGCATATGAAGGATGCGATGAACTACAGGGTTTTAATGATCTTATGGAACTTTCCATGACTATTAAATCAGAGAAATCATGAGGGAGGTGGAGGGGAAAGGAATGATTTCAGTGCTGCTGATGGAAATTTTTATAGGCAGCTTGCTGTTTCCCATGGTGGGGGAAGATGGAATAAACTAATGACAGGTTAAAGGTCAAAGATTTAAGAGTGCATAAGTACCCATCTGGTCAGATGCTGTTCTGAAGTTTACCCATGACTTTTTGGGTTTGCAAAATTATTTTATAAAGAGTAGCTTTTGTTGTTGTTGTTGTTTGTTCTTGTTCTTGTTCTTGTTGTTGTTGTTTTGTGGGTTTTTTTTTGTTTGATTGGGTTTTTTTCTTGTTGTTTTGGTTTTTGTTTTTGTTTTTATTTGAAGATGTACTCATTTACCTATCAGGAAGTATAGTACTTATAGTGCTATGTAATGCTTTCAATTCAAACTCCAGCCCAAGTTCAAAAATATAAAATTTAGTATGCATAGTCGATTTTTTTAACAATAAATATGCTTTTTTGTGACTTTTTTTTCCATAGTGTTATGATCATATGCTACACAATAATAATGCTTCTAATACTTTAAACTGTTTGTGCCCTTCGAACATCTGGAATCACTGAAGTTTAAACACAGAGTTTTTTCCCTTTCAATTTCATGCTGATCCTGCACAAGTTGAATTGCCTGATGTAAAAGTGACAAGTTGAGAGTATTGCACCAGAATCAATTTCTAGCTTGAATAATTGAATAGGTTGTGGTATATCCTTGCTCAATGGCCTGATCTTCAAAGTATTTTGTATATGCATAAATCTACTGTAATAAATAAAGTCCATGCAGTAAATGTATGAAATCTGAGTTTCACAGAGAAAAAATGTGTAAACCCTAATAAAATCAGAATTTAATCCAAAAGGATTTTTGCCAGATGTCAGTGTACTTATATTTAATGAAATTAGAGCATAGAAATATAGACTCTGCTGTAGTGCTTCTTGATGGAGGTGATCTTGTTGTTTCCTTGTTCAAAAATATGTTTTAATAATCTTCCTATAAGATTTTTCAGTAAATATACATCATTTATACATATAGAACTTACATAAAGCAGAGGTTTTGGGTCCAAAATTATTTAAAATAAAACTTGTAAAACATATCCCAGTCTTAACTTACAAGACACATGCGGTGAGGAAGGAGTAAGTTTAGCAGAATAACATTTATTCCTTCAAACAGTTACTGTTTGAGAATGAATAAAAGCACAAAACTAGCCATGCAAATAAGTGAAAACTGCATTTCATATTTGTTCCTTTGGGGAAGAGTTTCCACCAGTAACAAATAATTTGTTTTTCTAAAAGACAAATCTCGTCTTTATTAAGTGACTATATATTGCAGTAATGATCATGGGGAAGCTGAAAGAAGCTGTCTGTGGATAAATGTGAAACTCCAGAGGAAAGAAATAAAGAAACTTTTAATTTCAAACAATTACATCGGTGTAAAAACACTTAGAATCTGTTTTCTAGTGGCAATAATGGAATAATAGGTATTCATTTTGGAAACTCTAAAAGGATTAAAAAACTCTAATAGATATCAGCCCCCAAAGTATCCAGCACAGTGAAGCTAATAATTTTTCTGTCCTGGAAAAAAATGAAACTTTGGATTTCATAGAGGTTTGATTACTATGAGGTTTTCTACTTCTGGCTGTCAAAGCTTGCTCATATTTGACACCAAGTGGATACCAGGAAAGTTTTTTTATACTATTCACGAAAATTTGAGGTTTAAGTTAGCTATTAGAAAAAGGTTCTTCATCCAGAGGTTAGCTGGGCACTGGAACAAAATCCCAGGGCAGTGGTCACAGCAGCAGCCTAATGGAGTTCAAGAAGCTTTTGGAGAATGCTCTCAGGCACATGGGAGCATTCTTGGGGATGCGCAGTGCCAGGAGTTGGACTCGATGGTCTTTGAGGGTCCCTTCCAACTCAGCATACTCTGTGATTCTGTAATTTTGCTACATTTAAACGACAGAACCTGGTTTAAGATCAGATGTATTAGAAATTTGGAGCTGTATATGCTGTATATGTATATGCTGGGGCCAAGTGACTGAAAAGTTGCTTTCCAGAAAAGGAGCTGGATTGCCAGAAATGGATTTTGTAATCCTGAAATATGTTAAATTTTATCCTTTTTGTTCTTCTGTTTTTCAGTAAGTACTTTTTCATTTAGCAGGGCCATTCCATCTATTCAGATAAGCTAATCTTTGGTTTTGTTACAAATTGAGTGAAAATCCTATAGTTGTCTTGGTCAAGAACAGATATTTCAGAGAAGACTGCGGCATTGAACAAATTAGCAGCATTTTGGTACCCTGATGAAAAAATACCAAAATTGGTGGTAAATAAACACTTTTTATAGTTTTACATATAGTTTTCTTGTCTTCTCTGCTCCACAGTGTAGCTTCATACTCGCAATTAGTCAGCCAAACTTTAAAGGTGTGTTGGGAATGATTTGTGTGCTTTCCACTTGATGCAAGCCTAACCAAAGTGACTTCTCTGCAATCATTGACAATCCTGTGCTATATAGTTTTGAGCATACTAATTTTATCTGTGGATATGTGAGAAAAGTGACTTGCCTATATATAAAAATTTGCAGCCTGTCATTGCCAATATATTTCTGTCATGTGGGCCATGACATAAATATACCTTGCATACCCTTGCAGAGATACAGTGTGTGTATGCTAAGGAATGATTGGGTCCTCTCAATCAGGTTGTTATGGCAGGATCCCAAATTTATTTTCTAGCTCTTGCATGATTACCAGTGGTAGACTGCATGCAAGTGTGTCGTGATACTCTTCTAAGCACAAGGAATCTAAACTGACCATCAGGTTCCACTTTTACTTTTCAAGGTTGATGGCTGAACCAAGAGGTTGGTTTGTTAGATAAGAACACAAAAGGAGAGTGGACAGGTATCACACTGCTTTTTATGATTTTATTTTTTATTTTCTTATTAGTATGGTCATTGGAAGACTGCATATTTGTAAATTAATATGCAGATGGCTTTAACTTTGCCAATAAAATGTCTGGTTTGAATCTCGTGGCATAATAAAACTTGATAATCCTTTGGATCTGGTCTCTTAGATCTATTTGCTTTTTGTATTAGCTATTTAGTTTTATGAATTACATCAGCAGCAGATTACAGCAGGTCCTATTGTGCTAAACACCATACAAACACAAAGCAAGGGACAATGCCCTCCTCAAGTCCTTACAGTTTAAATAGATTAAAATATTAACAGGAAAACACAGATGTGAAGGGTCTTGCTCAAGGTTACCCATTAGGCCAATAGCAAAACCAGAACTGAACTGGTCCCTATGTCCCAGTCTAGTACCCTGTTGATTGCACCATGGTGCCTCTGGAAGTTAATTTGAAGTAATATTTTCAACTTATGCATTCAAATTGCTTTTAAACCTAATTTTGATAGTCTAAAAGGCATCTTGTTGAGAATAAAGCCCTCTCAAAAGGGAACTGGAGGATACAGTCACACCTGAGACATGTCTTACTTTCTTTTTAGGATCATTCATCATCATTGACAAGAAAATCCTTTGAATACAGTAGAAAGCTTTTCAGCCAACCCTTCACAGCACAAAAGAAAAGAGGCCTTACTTATTCCCAAACTGCATATTTACTTACAAAATTTTGCTACTTGAGGCTCACCAGGAAATGCCCACTTCCAGATGGCAGCCTCAAGGACACTGTGACCTGCTGCTGTGGTCCAGCTCCTCCTATGGGGAGCTGTGAAGTTTTCTAAGGAGAAAAAACCTGATCATCAAAGACAGGGACAGACTTACAGACAGAAATTATGAAGCTTTTCTATAAAAGGTATTTAACGACTGTTCAGCTAACATTTCAAATTAAACCTCTTGGTCAGGAATATTTCAAATTAAAATTTAGGCCTTACTCTAGCCAGCCTCAGCATAGGCAATACTCTAATCTCATAGAGGACTGGACATGCATTCTTTAAAGGTACTTGAGTAACGAACAAAGATCCCAAACCCTAAATTTTGTCTCTGTGAGCCTGTTTGGTGTTTTTTCACTCTAGTGAGTAATAGTGGAACTATTAAAAGAACACATTGCAAACAAGCAAATGTTACATAAACTATTTCCTATTGATTAATTATGTATATTTTAAAACATCATTTTCAGATTGTCTCTGCTTCTAAAAGCCATAAAAATAATTTTAATCTATGAAGTATAGATTAGGAAAATTGCAACAACTTACTTAAAACAGTCTACTCAAAAACATACTTTCCTCCTACATTTCCATCTCAGTGGGAGGTTGAAGTTTAGATTTTTAAGTTGAAAATTTTAACTATTGATTAGAAGTGATAATTGCTTTTATCTTGAGGAAAAACTCAGTTATTTTGCATATGTATTTTCAGTGCATGCACTGCTTACATTTTGCAATTATTCTCATTAGCTTTTTTTATCACCTTTCCTTGAGGGTAACGGTTGTATATGGCAGTGTCTCAGCAAACAGTGAGAAAATTTCATTTTGACTGAACAAAAACAAGGAACACATATGTTGGATTCTCTTCAGCTATGCTATTAGTAAAAAAATTCATTTTGAAAGACACAGTGGGGAGAAGAGAGAGTAGTGAAGCAAAATAGCAAAATCAAGGAAACGCTCTGAAATAAAAACAATTTATTTAAAGAGACTCAGTGTTATATGTCATATGCAGTATAACTAGTCATAATGAGATCAAATTTGATGTATTTCATGCAGAAGCTTTCCATTACCTGATCTTTTTTTTTTATTTTCTGAGAAAAAAAAATTGATTATCAGTAACTTTGAACAATTATTTTGGAAGTTAGGATTTTTCTTTTCTTTATTTTATTCTTATCTTTCTCTCAGGGAATTTTGTCCCATTTGCTGCTTATGAGATGGGAATGACCAATACTTAAGAGACAAAAGTGGTTGTTGTGGGGAGGAGGAGAGGGGAGGGTGCAGCTGGCTATTCTCTTAGCTGGGGGGCTTTCTCTTGGGAAGGGCAGAGATACTGTGAGATCTTGCGTGGGGAGTCAAAGGGGAGTCAAAGCTCTTCACTCTCTCTGGCTCTCAGATCAGAGAGGTGATGGCCAGTCTGCAGTTCATGTGGGAAGAATTTGCTGCCACCATGGAATTCCACCTTGGACTGTTTCTATTGTGAGTGAGGCTTTGCTCCTGAGAGCAGCCATTGAACTGGAACCTTATCAAAGACCCAATCTAATGGAAATGACTCACCATCACCTTGGGTGCATCAAGGAAAAACCCAGGACCTTAGTCCCCTCCCCGAATTTCGAGGGAGTCTGGGCTGTTTGCAGAAGTCTGGGTGCCACTGCACAGCCCGACTTTTTTTCTGTGGTGGCATCGAGTTTTTTGCTACACTTTTACCCAGCACCCCGTGTCCAGCGGGACACCCTACGGCTCCTGCCAGGGTTGCTGAGTTCCTGCGACATTTTATTTGTCACCCTGGGTGTACTGTTCCAGCCACTGTTCTGAAGTTCCTGCTACAGCCCATTGCACCATCTGGAAGGGCACAGGAATTGGCTTCCTGACATCATTTGTAAAGGAAGTCCCTTATCTCTCCTGCCAGCCCACCCGGCGTTACCACATAAAAGGATGGCTGAGTTCGCGTTGCAGCGCCCCTGCAGGCGAGGAGGAATCATCGCACCCGCCCTGCCCGGCCAGCTACACCAAAGGGGAAAGCGCTCAACGTCCAAGAGAAGGCTGCTACTGATCTTCTCGTTTTTGTTTGCTGTTGCTGTTTTTCTGCCTTGTTTTTTGTGTATATATATGTAAAGAACTATAAGTTGTAATAATTTGGAGGAAAGCATTTTCCATTCCAAGGGAGGTTCCCACCTTCCTTGGTGGACTCCTGTCTTTCAAGCGACAAGTTATAACTGGAAAATGAAACTCTTTAACCATTTAAGCAACAAAAACATATACTGATCAAATCAAGATAAACAGACATTTTCAAAGTGTGATATTCTATGTATAACATTCAAACCAAGTACTATTTTAATACTTCTTTTAACATGTTATTGATCAAAAAATGTTTTGCTGTTGGTATTCTAGTTACTGTCAATGGTTAGGAGCTTTCCTGGCAAAATGCTGTATCCATTTGCCATAATGTGGTTCTGGATTAGAAATTCTAGTGGAAAGAAAAATATGCAGTCCTCTGGCAGTCTAGAAAAAAAGATGTAGTGGAAAATCATCCATAGTTAATATCAATATCTTCAAGTTATTGAGAAAACTTACATGAACATTTCAATTAATTTTGCAAGTCAATATTAACTAAGCACCAAAAGGATGATCATTGTGATGCAATAATTTAATGGGACCTATTAAAAACAGTGACTTTACATTTGCAAGCTGCCATTGTGCTGAATACTGTGCCTTGTAAAGGGTTGTAATTGATGAGAAAAGACTGCAATTGCAAATTCTCCCTTGTTACATTGTCAGCCTAACCACCCACCTTCCAGTTTTCCTATTTGTCAGAAGTGGGCCTCTCTGTTGCCTTAGTCTGACATTTATGAGCAGGGAAACAACAAAAACTTCAATCACACCTCAAATGTTATCACACTGGAGAATGACTTTACTGACTCATAGCAAGCATTTTATTAAATCTGACAAGGCCATGATCTCTTTTTCTGGTTTGGATTGTTTTGTTTTGTTTTTTCTTTGTTTGTTTGAGGTTTTTTTTTGTTTTGAAATTTTCTTTTTTGTTGCCTAACTTTCATGCACTTTTTTTTACCCTGTTGGCCTTTCCTACAATGAATAGGATTTGGTTCAATAACAGAAGTTGGACATGCCCTTGTTTACTTGCTTTTTTAACCTAGAAGCTCTGTTTGGTTTTGTTTTGGGTGTAGTTTTTTTTTTTTTTTAATTCTCAACTATCTATTGAAAATGTTATAGCTCTCTAATCCCTCAAATATCTAAATAATTTTTCATCTTGGAGTGTAAGGCTTTATAAATTTACTGGCAGCTGTCTTGTCTCACTGTTTCAATATTAGTTTTCTCTATTTCTCTGACCATATACATACTACTTCTGGTTTTTTCAAATCCATTTCTTTTATTACTTACTGCTAGCAAGTATTACAATTCCACATTCTTTATTCATAAACGCTTGTCTAAAAATTCTGCATTGTCAAAGGATGTATATTTGTCTTTTCTCTGATATGACTTCCCAGCCTTTATTTTTTTATTCTTCTCCCTTGTTTCTTCCGGGTACACATATATTTGGAGTATGTTTAAAAGAATAATTTTTTCATAAAATTACAATTCTAGAATTTTTTAAAGCTTAAAAATGCTGACATGCACTATGTGAAAGATGGCACTTGTTTGCCAGGAATATTGCCTGGAATACTCTTGGTTTTCTACTTTAGAAACCTTGAAACATTACATGCAATTATTTTCCAAAGCCTTATGATGCTCTGTGACATTCTAATGTTACAGAGGGAAGGAGTGTTTAGATCCAGCATTCAATGCCAGTATGAAAGTACAAGAGGTAAAATACAATCCCACTACCTGCTGAGAACAGCAAGAGAAAGACCAGAAAAATAAGACACCCTTTGTCCTATATTTATTCTCTGTAAAGTTGTTGAGAGTCTGTAATCTGCAGTCTGAAGGGGCTTGGAGGCAACCAAAAGATACAGCTTTTTACTGTTATATGGAGACAAAAATATAGGAGGAAAATTCTGTCACTTTTTTCATATACTTTAGGCAGGTTGAAATTACTTATCTAAAATCTTCTGGAAGTAAACATGGCTAAAAGGCAAACACATTTGAAATAGGTTTTCAGTGTGTTTATATTAGACCTGTTTGAAACTATGTACTTAAATGGACATTCAGTTAATCTCATTTGCTTATCATTTGTTAAAAAGGAGTTTTAATTCATAATTACAGCATGAATATTAACCATTACTGAAAAGATGATCTAGTGTGGGGAGTTTATTTTGAAATTTTAATTATGATGCTTTCATATAATTTTAAAATATTTTGGCACAGAGCTTGGTGTTTGTCACATTTTATTTAAAATTTAAAAATTTTATCCTGAAGTTGGCAATATTTGTGCACTTCAGCAGAAAGGTCCAAATCATGGAAAATAACTCTTTTGGAGGCAAAAAGAATAACTCTTTTGGAGGTGCTTTGTTTGAATATTTTAAACCAAACCATTATGTCTCTAAGGTTTTAGTAAATAAAGTCAAATTCAAAGTCTTTGAAGGAATGGGATACAAATGTTATCAAAAATATCTTAATTTAGTAATGTAGGGAAATCAATTTAGAGGAAATGTTGTATATAAAAATACCTTAAGATGGTTTAGATTTTAGTTCATAAATGCTAGTGAAACCTGACTGATTTTTTGCTTAATGTCTTATATTTGACACATTTTTAAGAGGTATCTTAGGTACAGAATTGTATGTGTAAAACTATTTTGTAAATTTATTTTCATTGGCAAAAGCAGTGAGGATGTTTTTTACTCTCTGTGTTGATCACTTTGATGATAACTGTATTAGTGAAATGATCTAGTAGGCCCACAGAGTATGTTTTCTATTTTGATATCAGAAGCATACTTTAGACAGTGAATATTCAAGGCAGGCTGGGTGAAGGATACGGTTTTAAAAATCAAATATTTCTTTTTATTGAAAAATTAAAATTGCTCCATTTTGAAATGTTGGTAAAGCTATTAGGTTTGCACAAGATATTACGTACTCTTCTTCTGCTCTGAACAAAACAAAATATTAAAAAATGTAGGTAAATGGGCAAAGGTGCCAAAATAACATGACAATACTAACCAGATATCACAAAACATAAATCTCTAAAGAAGGAAAAATTAGAACTTGGATTTGTGAGATTTCTATCATAAGTAGATCTACTCACACAAGAAAGCAACTGTAGAATTTGATGTGCTTGTTTATGAAATAAATCTGTTGAAATATATCTCAATTTTAAGGGCTCTTAAATGTCTTTTTGAACTAGGGAAAAGAGAAATTTTACTGATTGAGGAGAAAGAGCAAAAAAAAAAAGGAAATTAATATTTTCAAACATTATTTGAACATAGCACATAGTCTTATTTCGATAAAAAATGGCATTTTTAATCTGTTCAAATCCAGTTTGGTTTTCCAAATCAAAGCAAATCTCTATGGAAATTCATCCTGGTTTGGCAGAAGAGGGCAGTGTTTCTTTACAATTGTGCATACAATAAGTATGGATACTATTTCAAAAGTCAGTCTCTAGAGATTATTTTGAACCAATGAATTTAAATATAATAAATACCCTCTGAATATGCTATTTAGTAAAAATAACAGGCAATTACAAAGCCAACATTACTGTTACTTAATTGTCAGAATTGTGCTGACCTAAGCAACAGCATGTAACTTTTAACATACTACATAGATGATTGATTTTTGTGTTCAAAGATGAAATCTGTGAAACAAGATCTTAGGTTAAAAATGGTAAAATGATAAAAAATTAAGCCTAATACTACTGGTTTTTGGAATGTACTAAGGATACTAGCATCAAAATATAGCTTTGCAGTAATTCACATGAATCAGTAGGGATAATCTCACATGTCAGATGATGTCCATGGTTCCATAGTGTCCCCTCTTATAGAGCAGGAAATTTAAAAAAAATATGATCACTGTATATTAATGGAATAAGAAAATTAAGTGTGTATTTTACTTTAAAGACTCTGACTAAGTCCTGGCTGGTTTCAAGATAATTATTTGTTTTATTGTCCTTTTAGCATATTGATGTTTGCCAAGTCGCTGCCTACATAATTGATGTATTTCAATATCCTGGGTGGTTTTATTTATTTCTGCCCAAAATAATACTTCAGGGACAGGTTTCTCCCTTTGTACTAAAGCTCTTTCTTCCCTGTATTAACACTTTGCTCTTGTCTGTGAGCACTTTAATTCCACAGGGGATGGATGAACCTGATAGCTACTCTTTGGGGAGGAATGAATTTCTCCATATCCAGAAGATCAAATTTGTTCATATGGAACCAAATTTCTTGAATGTGTAATGAAAATGATTGTGTAAGCAGGTATTGAAATTTGGTCTGTTTAATAGTGGAAGCAGTGTCTTCTGTAATTTCCACACAGAATTACAATATTGCTGCCAGCCTCATTAGCCTCTTGTCCAAAGTAAATCTTAATTCTATAAGAATACTAGGAACAAAATGGCTGTGCAAAGAACAAAGCACAAGCTTAATTAAACAACTTATTAATGAAAACATAGGAAATGAGTTGAGGAAGAAAAAGACATTTAGAAGTTATTTCTTTTCTTGCCATTTTCTAATAGGTCTGTTTCTTTTCCTATGCCTATTTCTGCAAAAAATGGATTAAATTCAGTGTTCGGAGAAAGCGGTTCTGCAATCCACACACTCTTTCCTGGAAAAGCAGTAGCACAGAAAATGGTGGTACAAGAGTCTCTCAGTCTACTCCAACTGAGTGAAAAAAAATCCTGCTGTAGTATTCAGCTTTTCCTTCCTCTGCTGCTCACAGAAATACAAGGTGTAAGCTGCAGCTCACTTGGAGCAGGAAACAGTCTATCAAGTCTGTACATGTGTGCTACCAGAAAAGTCCTTACATTTTGTGGAATATGAATCTTAGCAACATCTTGAATGCCTTGGGAAACAAGGGACTGAAGAGAGAAATTCCACATCCTACTGATAACAGCCCAAACAAGCTTTTTCTAAAACCTGGTGGTGTTTTTGGGGTTGTGGCAGCAGCAGGGAAGACAAAGATTGGCCTCTGTGTTCTTTAAGTGATCCAATATCTTCTGCTGTTACCCTTTAGATGTTCAGAGGTGTGAATTGACTCTTCATTGCAAGACTCCACAGCAAAACTCTTTTTCCTTATGCCTATGTATCATAATACAAAATTTCTTTGAGATACATGTTGCTCAAATAAACAATTTTTTGATTTCTGCAAATATTATCATGCTTAGTTATAGAGATGCTTATCAAAGAAGTCAGAATAGGACATAATATGCAAACTGATAAAACGAACCATTTAAAAATGTAATTAATCATATTTGGAATAAAAGTCTAAAACACTGGCACTTGATATGGACCAAGGCCTAAAGATACACGAGATCAAGTATGAGATGGGATGCACTGTTCCTGCAGGTGATCACTTCTTAATACTTTGGGGAATAAAAGTCCTCTTTTTCTTGCTTATAAGGCCTTTGATTTTATAGCAGTTTACTTCATTGGTTATATATCCTGTGTGCTTGTTTGGTTTTTGCAGTTTCTGTTATGATTTGGCTTCTTTGGATTTATACAGTTTAATTCATGTATAGATAAAATGGAAGAGTACTGTTTTACCAATCTTCTGCATTTGTTATCTTGAAATGAAGCTACAAAATTGTTACTTTTTTCTTTTTCCCATAAGTTCCTTGATAAAAATTCTCAGCTTTTTCAGACTGATATCCAAGCTGATTTTAACTTTGCTTCTGTATATGAATATAATCTAATTTGAAGAATTTTTGTGTTTGCAAATTAAACTGGAAAATAATCTGTCCACATAATCTATGGCAAATAGAGTGAAATGAGGCTAAAATCTGGAACAAAGTTAAATATTGAGGAATTAAAAATGCTATTTATTAGTGAACACATTGCACATTTACCTTTCTTAATATAAATTCAGAGTTTAAACACTGGTTGAATGGCAAAATTATAAAAATAAGCCTCTCATGTTTGTTAACTGTAGAGTATAGAAAGTTTAGAATTCTACCTTTTCCATTCATTTGTTGCACACTTAACGTAAATAATAAATAATAATCATTAAATGAACATGAAAGAAAATGCTGTAGAGATACTTTGTAGTGAATACTGAGGCAAAAAATACTGTATAGATACAGGTATGTTTATGGAGCTAAATAAATTCTATTTTAATAGACAGCAACTGAAAAGATATATTGCTTTTGTGTTCTCTTGTGCAGTTTCAGTATGTTTGCCTGATACTTGCAATCCTGAAAATTTTACCTCTGAAAATTGTGATGAAAGGCAAGGAAAAATATATCTCCAGATTTTTTTTGCTGGAGGTGAGAACAGAGATAAATGTAATGTTATCACTTTATTGCATTACTTAAAAATTGCACTTCTCATACAAAAAACACAAAGCAAAATACTTGGTTAAGTAAACAGTAGACACCCCTTGCAAAGCAGAAAATGTAGTTTCATCGCAGACAGTAAAGTTAAATTGTTAACCAAAGCACAACAGAAATATTAATGCTCCTTTGCTGGGGGAAATACTAGAAATTTGCCCAATACTGAGAGAAATATTTCTATTTTAATATTTTTTGGCCTATGTCATAAGGTGTGCTTATAAATCACAGTACTGACTTCTGCTTTTCATAAATATATGAGAAGAGTCTAGAACCGGCTGCAGTTTCACAAAAAAAATATGTCCTCACTCCTATGAGAAGAAGGAAATGGATGTTTTAATGAGCCAGAGGTTGCTTCAATTGCCATTTTTTACTGCCTTCCTCATGCAACATTTTGAAAGCAAACTCTGGCAGGATGTTATATCCATGAGCACATAATTTGGTTGATTTTGAATAAGACTTCAGGGTGATCTGTGTATCCTAATTTCAAGATAAAGAGGAATCATTTGCTTTCCAATAAAGTGTTTGTGCGTGGGTGATTATTTTAACAGAAAGAAATCTATTATGGACTAATGTGCTAGTTTGTGTTTCTTTAAACCTTTTTCAAAAACCATATTTTTATTTTTAAAATAATTAAAATCTATAATGGAGAAATAAAAAAAACAATAATTGCATGCAATACACAGTAATGTTTTCCTCTGACTACAGTATTTTTTGAAGATTTCTAAACAAGCTTCAAAACTACGGCACTGTGTACTTTCAACTGCTTTAACTTCTATTTTCTCTGCCTCCTAAATTAATGACTTTTAAAGACACTTACTTAAAAGGAAAGTATTTGCCAAATTACTGTTTCTTCCATGTCCTATATTGAAGATGTTACATAGTTTTCAAATCCCTGCTGTAACTGAAGCCAAGTTGTTCTTACGATAATTGAATTACGTTATCAAAAAATTTGAGATGGAAAGTCAAACATTTTCTTCTTCTTCCTTTTAAAGTTTACATGCTTTTTATTAAATTCTTTATATTTTGTAACACAGATACATTTATGGCTGTATTATTTTTGCTCTCCATGATTTAAAGGAAGTAATAAGTATAGTGACAAGTAGAACTAGAAATAAATTATTTAATCTGGCCAGGATATTAATTTGATACCTTCTCAAATGACTAAATACTTCCTATTGTTCTTACAGTTATGGAGTTGATTTTAATGTTGGGGGAATTTTAATGTGGGTGAAGTTTTTCATTCTGTTGTCAAGATTTTAGGTGGTCACCTAAAATAAAGGTGAAGCAGATATGTGCATTTTCAGATGCAGCTGACAACAGCAATATATAGAAATTTGACTGATAGAGATTATTATGAATATGCCATTTGCAAAACTTTTCTTTCCTCCTTGAACTTTTTTCAAGACTATTAGGGATTCCTCTCAACCTACCAAAGGCTAGATCTGGAATACAGATTCTGACAGATACAGAATGAGAATGAAAGGGGAAAAAACCCTAAAAGATAATGTCTTTTATTCTTTCAAATTACCTTTTTTTGGTATTCATTTAATTATTTTCTAAACTAAGTATTGTTTATCTATTCTTGTATAAAATTAATTGCCATTTAGGTGAATTCCACCATGAAAAATAAGGAATTCTGCAGGAAATTATAATCCCAAATGTATATATGTAAAACTGATTTGAAAAGTATGGATACAGCCATAACGACTTTAGCCCATGGATCCCTTTAAGTGAATCAATTAAATGTTGAGGTGACCTGCTGTATATTTCAAATGAAATCTGGATCCATGCTAGTCAGTTCTGCTCTGTTACAAACCAGATTGGTGCTTTATAAAACCAATTGCAGTACTATATTTTTCCACATCTAAAAAATGTGCATAAGCTATGATGGATTCATTGGTTAAAAATTTCAAGTAGCCATCATGATGTTGACTTTTATACACAGAAGAGTTGAAGAGTATGTTGAAGAGTATGTAGCTGACCAAACTAATGTAAAGAAATAGAATTTATGTCTAGTGTTTTTAGCTGTACATTCTATTATTCTGTCCTTCACAAAAAAAAAATTCTCTTTGATTTTATTCAGGTTGCGTGTCAACCTGTGAGCAACATGAAGCATCTTTACTTTAATTTCAACTATTTATATCTGCAATTATTTAATAGCAATAGCTCAGGGTATTTAACAATTAAAATTAAAATTATGTAATATGTTGTACATTTTTGTCAAGACCATCTTGATATTTTACACTAACCACTTATGTCTGAAAGAGTTCTGTAACTCTGTTCTGTTGCTGTCAGGTAGGATTTGATAGTGTCCTGTAAATGGACTGTAAATAGGCTTTTGGGGTTTTGTGAAATAGGGTATAATAAGTGTCTGTAAGGGTTTGTTGAACTGTTTGGAGGGTAGAAAGAAATGAACATGATTTTCAGATCTAAAATATTAGAAAAATATCAAAGGATCCATATTGACAATTTGAAACAGAGTGCTAGAACTCATCTTTTTGCTTTTGGCTCTAGATATTGATATTTTCTATCAGGAAAAAAAAAAACCAGCCCAAACCGCCAAAAGTTAAATCTACAAATAAGTTGCACCTGCACATTCTTTTAGTCTGACTTGTATTGCTGAGGAAAGATTAATATGCTTCCTTCTCTTTTTGGCTCTGGGTTATTAAATACTGAAACTGCTGCTGTGAAAATGGTACTTTAAGTAAAATCTCCTCTGGGGCACAGCTAAAGCAAACTCTGTCCGTATTTACTGACAATTTTTTGTCTGTGTTTGTGCTCTCATTATCTGGAATGTCTTTCTTGTACTGTGGCAGGTTCTTTTTTTTGTGATATGATTTGCAAACTTCACAACTGGGAATTCCCGTACCATGTCAAACCCTGTAATTTCCTTGGAATTTTTCTTTGTTCATCATTGCTTCCATCTCACTCTCTCCCTCTGAAATTACTTTGCTGTCTTAGAGAGCTACAGATATACTGATATATAGATATAGAAGATGATCTAGTCCTAGAATGATTTAGGTTGGAAAAGACCCTTAAGACCATCATGGGTAACCATTCCACCAGCAACTGGCAAATCATGTCCCCAAGTGCCACATCCACTTTTTAAAGACTTTTAAATACCTCCAGGAACAATGAATACAGCATTCTTTGTGCAGCCTGTTCCAGGGCTTGACAGACCTTTCAGTGAAAAAAAATTTTCCTAATGTCCTATCTAAGCCTCTCTGATGCAACTTGAGGCCATTTTTTTCCTGATCTATCCCTTGCTACTTGGCAGCCCCCACCTGGCTACACCCTCCTGTCAAGGAATTTTAGAGAGTGACAAAATCTCCTCTGAGCCTCCTTTTCTCCAGGCTAAACTTGCTCAGCTCCCTCAATGTCTTCCTTCTAGTGTTGTTTAGAACAAACTCACAGAATAACTCAGTCTCCATCACAGTTATTGCTCAATGACTATTAATGAAATTTATAGCACTCTTTAAATCCCAGTAAGCACTTCTGGCATCTTAAATGATATCTTAATATGTATTATTTCAAATGCTTATAGATTTCCTACAAAAGAAAGAAAATACCATCTTTATGAAGGTATCCCATGTGAAATGTCAGTGTTCTAACTGCTTCGCTCAATTTTTTCACCTTTTCATGGGGATTTTCCTGTCCTCTGTTCTCCACCATAAATTCAGACCCATAATGCTGCTTAATAATTTCAAATTCTTTCTTGTTAATAAAATAAAATATTAAATAATAAAAGTGATTTGTAAGTACTCCTAACTTTAATTGGCACTTTTTTAATCTATTTGACAACTAGTTGGCATGTTTATATGTTCCTTTCCCTCTTAGTAGTCTGTCCAATGCTGATTGTTATTTTTTTTGTAAGAGCAAGTTTCAAATAATTATAAGATTATGAATTGATATAATGTTTTATATTATAAAGGTAATAAAGATTTTTTTTTTTAATGCTGAATAAATATTTTGCTCTTGCAAAATTTTGCTTTAAATATTTTCCTCTTGCAGGGGATTCATAATGAATGACCTCTATAAGCTTTCTCTAATCTAAAAAATCCTGGTAGCTTTTGTAAAGGACCTTCTGGTCTTTTCTTAAGCATATTTGTACATATTTTCATCTCTCAGGGTTTTCATGAAGCCAAATTTCCCCAACACCAAATGTTATTGAAACAATATTTACAGAATGTTCTAAAGCACATTATCAAAGAGAAAAAAATGCAGAAAAATATTCATAGAGTAACAAAATGCTTAAAGTATTTCCATCATAAGTAACATAACAGGAAGATGTAGTAGCTGAGATTCTGTTCACTACATCCCAGAATTGTGAACTTTTTGTTCATCAGCAGCAAAAAAACTTTGACAATATATTGTTATGATTGTCTTCTCTTCATAAAAGTATTATTTATTTTTCTTGAAAAGAAAGAAAAAAGCAAACAACAATCCTTTATTCTACTGGAAATGCTGTTAAATAGAAAATGGAGAACTCAGTGTGTACAGATCTTGCTCAAAGTTACTGAGGCTGATGGATACCTGTTTTTATTTTTGTTTCAGTATCTTCTGGTTTAACTAGATCTTTTATTAAAGGGAATATGCATAAATGGGATTTGAGTTTGGCAATCAGTAAAAGAACTGAAGTTGAGTGATGAGATGCTTTTGGTGAAGCTGAGTTTTGTTGAGATATTGTTTGATTTTTATTTTTCCCCAGGAATGATCTTTATACTGTGCTGGAATTTAGAACACATTTTACCTAATTCCATACTAGGGTAGGAATCCTATTGATAGAAGGGAAACTAGATTAATATTAATTTGTATTTCTGTTTTCGTCTTTTTTTTATTTCCCCAAAACATTAAAAGTTCCTGTTCCAGAAACACATCTACTATAGTTGTTTCTTGACCAAAATCAATCTCAATTTTTTTTTAATTTCCACTGCTTACCTTTAGGAACTGGGTCTTCCCCATCTTAGAAACAGTATATCCATGTTACTAATCTAGAACAGAAGAGTCATCTTCTGAGGTTCCTGTGTCTTTTTCTCTCCATGACATAGTACACTGTATCCTGCTATTCCCAAAATATTTAAAACCCCCAACAAGTATGCTTCAGTCATACCAACTGAACAAATTTAAGATACTTTCATTCCTGAGTGTTGTGAGAGCACCATTATCTTCAGATGAGAAAGATAATAAAAATGATGCATACACTTTGTAATGTTTAATTCAAAGTTGACCTATTCTTGCAATCTAGGCATCATTCTTTATACTCTCAGAAATGACCTATTCTGAATACACCTAAGTAGAATGATGATTTGTACAGAATCCAGGTTATTCTCTGAAGGCCTATTTTCATATTTTCTTTGGGCAGAAATACTAGGATAGTCTTTCCTCATAATTATAGGGGTCATTAGCAGCCTTTCAATGCAAGGGAATCAATAGTTTAACACCAAGTGAGAATATTGCTATGAAGGTTTGGCAGGAGAGCTGATAAGGACTTAACAACTCAGTGAAATTTTCTGAGTCATTGAAACTCTTTGTAGGGAAGAATGAATTTCAGCTAATTTCCTATCTCAAATTGGTGAAAGTAGTTTATAAATTATTGCTAACCAAATAAAAAAGTTGTTTTTTTAAAAAAATAATTAATGAAATGAATAATTTATGTAACGGAATGGAAAAAGAAGAAAGATCTGAAGTGGTGTACCTAAAAATATCAGTGTATTTTGTGTTTTGATTTCTTTCACAACTGCGTTTGAGGGCTTTTTCTGTTTGTTTGGTCTTGTAACTAAAAGAATCTACTGAGTATTTATATAAAACCATGTACTGTAAAAAAACAGTGAAATGTGGTTTTTCAGACTTGTCAAAAAAGAAATTCTCTATGTCTGGAGTTTTTCTGCTGTCATCAAAGTTTCACTATCTCTCAAAAATTCATGGGCTTTTATTTTCTTTCTTAACCACAGCAAAAATATTTTTTTGATCTTTGTCTTTATTGTACTTCGATTTCTGTCAAATCCTGTTTTTTTTAGCTTTCCAAATATGGGTATCTCTTTCTTACAAGGAATGCTTTTCTCACCCTTTGAATTAATTTAGTGGTTTACTTTTAGGTTTACGACTTGTTTTGGTTTTTGGGGTTTTTTATTTATTTGTTTGTTTTTAATTTTATTTTACTTTTTTTTTTTTTAATTTTACTGCTATATTTCAGTTCCATTTCCAGTATTTGCTTAGCTCATGTACTTTTCAGTTTTGTTTGTTCTTTCATATTTTAAACTACTGGCCTGCCTATCTTCACAAGAATGTTTTGCCACTCAAGTATCTCTCCATACTTTTTCTATTAAAAAATGGGTGCAAAAGGATAAAAAACAACCCATCCTCAGCCTTCTTACTACTGTAAAAGTAAGAATGCTGAGGATGGGTTGAAGAAGAAGAAATTAATTTTAAATTAAGTTAATGAAGAAAATTAATTTTTCTCTAATTTTATCATATACAATAAAAAAAATTATCTCTTTGAGCTCTATTCACAGACTCTGTCCTTTTAAAAGGTACTGTCCTTTTAAAAAGCCTTTTAAGATTATGCCTATACCCACAAAGGTTTTATATTTTGAGTCTCTTTGGAGATTTTTCCCGTGTCTTCACTAATTTCCTATAGGGGACACCAATACAGAACACAATGCACTCATAGATGACAGCTAGGTGAAATTGTATTAATTAAATAATTAACTAGGTTATGAATGTGGTTCACTGCTGAAAATTCATCTCAGTTTGTTAATGGTTCCCAGAAGAGAATATTATTTGATGAGGTAACTCCATAGCAGGTCACCACCCGGAGGCTGTAGGATGCTCCTGTCCAGGTCTCCTCCACCAGCTGGAGGTAGAACTTCAGGAGGAGGATCCAGTGCCAGCCTGAGGGTGTACACTCCAGAAAAGGCAAAGTCTGTCTGTTTCTCCAGCTCTTTGTGCTCTCTTTGCCAGTCTAATTTGACTAGACTCAGATTTTCCTGTCTACCAGCTGCAATCTAATACCTCCTTATGACACTTTCTGTTTATTCCTCTCTTACTGCTTCCATTTCATAATATATTTCTGACCTTGATGACCTCAGCTCGATCAATTCTGCTTCTTTCTTTTTTAATACTTCACTGCGACTTCCCTCCCCTGCCCACTCTTCTTTTTAACCATCCAGTTTAAGTCCAGTCTCTCATGTCTGGCAGCTCTACCATCCCCTTCATTCATCTGTGGTTCCTTGTGCTGTCTCATTGTCTCATTCCCAGGTCTTGGTTTTAACCTTTTTTTTAAAGCATATTTTGGCATTCTTATGCAGATTCTTCATCTCTACCTATTTTCTGCACAGCAAATTTTTCCCTTCATAAATCTGTTAATCCCAAAGTGTTACCACTGTTGTTGATGGGCTTGGCCTTGGCAGTGGTGGGTCCATCCTGCAGCTGGCTAGCATTGGCTCTGTTGGACACAGAGGAATCTTCTTTCCAGAGCTCGGCATACAAACCAAATACAACTGACCATGAAGAGTTGTTCCTCTCAGTTTCAGCTGATGTATAGGAATTGTTTGAAACATTGATGGTGAACTCTTACCCTGCCTCCTTCTATGAATATGGATTATTTACTTACTTATTTTAGAAGAAATAAACATTTACAACAAAGGAATTTCAACCCCATCTGAATGTGTACCATCTATTACTCTTAACAGTGCAATTTGGTGCCATTTTTAGTGACTGAAAATAGGTTATCCTGATAAATGTTGATGGGAAATTGTGTTAAGATGCATGAGTATATTGTTTACATTATGTTCTCTTTAGCCTCTTGCCTTTAGTGGGATTACAGGACAGTAACAGGGACCAAACCAGACAGCTTTGGGCACTGAGTGCAGAGTTCTGAGAGCAGTGGCCCATCAGAATATATCAAATAGCATAATCAGTGTTTATAATGATTGTATAATGCTTACATAAATTCCTGCATTCTGACTGATAATAGCCTTCAGCTCGGGGCCATTTGCATTCAGAACAGTTACAGATATGTTGGTTTATTTTCTGTGACAATTCTATACCTGTATAATGAAGAATAACATATTTTCTTGCAGACTACACAAAATTAATTTATAATACAGAGGACTTTTACAAATAGAAGTAACAAAAAATAGTACACTTGGCCATAGCACACTTGACCTATAGCCAGCTTTCCTACTAATATATTTTGTCTGAATGCAAATCAAGATTACCTTCTGTCAGAATGAAGAGTACATAGAAATATAGATCCTGCTTATAAGAAACTTTGCTGAAGTGAAACACAGAAGAATGGGAAGTCTAGAGATAATTTATGGATTGACCAAAATAGCAAGAATAGATAAAATAAGTTTTCTGTGCATTTTATAGAACAGTTTTGGGTTGGATTATTGGTGTTTTTTTTTTTAATTTTTTAAATTTTAATTTTTTTTTCAGTTGTGTTTGCCTGGTATTAGTGTTTTTCTTTGAAGTTCAGCTTCTCTGTTTTAGTTTACTTGTACAGAATTTTTTTTTTCCAAACATATCAGGTTAACTGGTGGTCACGGTCAATATAGTCAATTTTAAGATTTTAGAGTTTTTTCCTTCTTATTTACAATCTAATACAAAATTTGAGATTGGCTGCTTACTTCGTGAATACACATTAATACATGCCTGAAAAATACCTTGATACCTCAAGGTAAAAATACTGTCCTTCCAGGATTAGGAACTATTTTTGTATGCATCAAACATTAAACAGTGAGGCTGATGAGGATCCATTTTTATTTCAGGTCTAGAGCAACTCCTTTTTGGTCATCCCTTTCTAAGATGTCTCAGCACAAAGACAGTAGAACTCATTTTACTGCAGTATTTATGGATGGTGTACATGTCTTTTTTTGGGTGTTTAATATGCCATAAGGAAGTTTCTGAGATGGTGAAACAGATTTCTTGACATTGTCAAACTCTACTGAGACAGATTTTGTTGTCCCAGAAATGCTGCAGCTGAACTTTTTTCCCAGTATGCCTAGAACAACATTTGTTAAGATGTGCGCCTGAGACCAACCTGTGGGAGACTATTGGGGCCATGGAGGAGATGGAAAACAACATTTTTGCAGTATGATTTGATGAGTAGAGAGGTCAGGAAAAGGAATTACACACTTGAGTTTTCTTCAAGGTAGACCTAAACAAGATAGTGGTGGTTTCACCCAGCCATCATGTTTCAAATCACTGCACAAAATCACTTTTACTTGGACAGACAACAATGACACTGTGTTTACTCTCTAATTTTTACAATTTACTTACATTATATATTTTTTAAATGTGGGCTGTTGCTCATTTGGACTTTTTTTTTTTCAAATGGGAGGAGTTATTTTTCCTCTTACTAGCTACTTTGTGTATTCTAAGGGAATTAAGAAACTTTTAACTGCATCAGTGGGAAACATTTTTATGTTCTCTAGAATGCCTTATATAAAACAATAATTCCAATCTTCTGATGTATATTTTTATTACCTTTCAATGAATCCTATAAGCTACTAGTTTCTCATAATGTCAGAAAAAGAGATTAAAAAAAAGTGCTCTATAATATAGGTTTAATGGTCATGTAATATATGAATTCCCTCCTTAATGAATACAACTGGGGTGGGTTTCCCAGTATGCTTCTAAGAAATCTTGGAAACAGTAAGGTTCCACTGGTCACTTTTCATCATAGAAAAGGCTTTGTATAGCAAAATGGTCAAAGTTAAACCTATGGTCAACAAAAAATATGGAAAACAGAATAACAATCTAGTTAAATTATTGGTTTATGTATTTATTTTTGAATCTTTCCCTTCCCATTTCTATGTACTCAAATCCCAGTGAGAAATTATACTTGTAAATAGAAAACTACTAAGTAGTAGAATTTTTCATTTCTTAATAAGCTTGTCCTGACATATTAAAGTAAACTCTGGAAACTGGAGTGTGCTTCTCATCTATCTTGTAAGTATTGCATATATAAAATCAGATGAAAATATTTTAATAGTTTAATATGTATAATTATTTTAGTCTTAATCGTGGAATACAAGATCATAAAAAGAATGTAATTGTTCTGTCTGTAACTAATTCTTTGTTTAAAGTGATGGCATATGTGATTAAATTCTGATATACAGCAATTTTAATTAGACTAATGAAAACTAATTATGAATATTTCCAGTCACATTCGGAATATCAGTTCAGTAATTTGTCTGCTATATATTTAAAATATACCTGTATATGCCAACAGATTTTTTTGTAAGGTTTCATGCTAAAAACATGACATAAATTATGAGAAATTCAGACAAAGTAAATAACTGAATAATCAGATAAAATGCTAATGCAGTTTATAAATTCATTATGCATCTTGTCAATGTCCTTTTAGTAAATATTTCAGTATTGTCCCTTATTGTTGTGCAGGCTTGGCATGAAGTAATCACGACCATGATGTTTGTAGCACCAAAAAATGGACCATAGGAAAACAAAATAAGACTCATATTTCTTGCAACTGAAATGGAAAATTACTATTATATGACTATAACTGATTATCTTCTACTTTGAATCGATCAGTTGTCTGGATGTAACAAGTCTGAAGGGATTTAATAGCTGGTATATGAAATTATCTTTTTTTTTTTTAATTGAGAATTTGTAACAGTATTGTTTGCTAATGGAAACAGGATTTATTTTGCAATAAAAATTCCTAGTAATTAAATACCAGATAATTAAATTGTACTTAATTTATTTATAAAAATAGAAAAAAAATTGAAGGGCTTGAAAAATTCTAAGCATATTCAAGAACGATAAATTCATCCCTAAATAGTCAAAACATTGACTTATGAAAATGCTCAAAGGAGATATGGAAAACTGACAAACCTCTGTAGGTATATTTACCTCTCACTTCTCTGGTATTACAGAGAAGTTGCTTTTAAAGTTATTTAACTTCTTTCCTTACATTTGAAATTCTTATAACATCTTGTTAAGAAAATATTTAAAAAGTAACCAATTTCCACTGAAACTTACCTTTGAATGATCTGAAACTTTTCCTCTAAAATCATGGGACAAGTCCATGCCAAACAATTTTATAATTAAAAAAAAATACTGAATGTCAGGATATATATAAGGGAACACCTGTTTTTTTTTTTTCTTTTGTTTAACATAGTACAAAAGACTTGAAATATAATGTTGCCATTGATGAGTTTATCCATCCTGATTATTGAAAAGAAGTCTTACCCACAGACTTTCTAAAACAATAGAGAAATGTGCTGAAGTTTTTGAAAGTATTAACCTTTCAAGTGCACTGGGTTTTATCTGTCTGAGGCTGATTCTTTGTGAAACTTCATGTCATCTTACTTGCTGATTTGCCTTTACTAGTAATATAAAGAATGAGTCTAATTTTTGAAGATTTTTAACATTACTAATAGATCATTATGTGAATGGCTCTATGGTCACCTAAGGATTTAATGTCACATTAATTTAAGGGGAAATAAACATTTGGAGCAAATGTCACTAAGTTAAATTGTTTAACTAAACGTTTTCAGGAAAGTGGCATTTGTTTTCCACTTTGACATTGTGACTTTTCATTTTGAGAGACCACTAGGTGTGAGGCCAGTAGTAACTAATACACCATACTAGAGAGAATCAAATTCAGAAATTATTATCTTAATGGTTGGGAGCAATCATTATGTCTGTGAAAAATCTGCAGTCTAGAACAAATAGACTGTTGTCTCTCAGTTAAAAGACCATAAAATTTCTAAATAGATATTTTCACCTAGTGGTTAGAGGGCCAAGAGTTCCCATATTAGACTTATTTCTAATTCAGTCACTGAACTTCATTTGCATGACTTCACTTGGATTAGAAAACTAATGGGAAAGAGCCAAAGGTTCAGCCTTTGATTTTATGGGGGTCACTCAAGTATTTAATATTTAAAGGTAGAAAGTATTTTTTGATATATTAGTGCAGCTCATATATAAAAATGTGCATAGATATGAAACAATACATGGAAACAGTAGCGTTACACACAAATAGATAATAATTTATGAGTAGGAAAACACTGAGATTTTATTTGGTTTAACGAAGTATCCATTAAACTCCTAAAGTTAGTTCACAAGTGGGCTAAAACCATTGGCTAAAACTGAGCCCATCAGTTTTGGCACTGGCAGCACCTCTGTGATAACGTATTTAAGGAAGGGTAAAAAACACAATGCAGCAGCTGTGAGAGTGAAGAGAGAATTTGTGAAACAACTATGTAGTCAACAAGGACAATGCAGAAGGAAGGCGAGGAGATGATCCAGGTGCTGGAGGACCCTGCAGCCCATGGAGAAGACCACGGTGATGCAGTTTGATACCCTACAGCCTTTGGAGGGCAGAAGGGGAACAGGTACCCGCCTGCAGCCCATGGAGGACTCCACACCAGAGCATGGACACACCCTAAAGGAAACTGCAGCCTGTGAGAACCTGTGCTGGAGCTGGCTCCTGGCAGGAGCTGTGCTCTGTGGAGAGGAGCCCATGCAGGAACAGGCCTTCTGGCAGGAGAAATATTCCAGGAGCAGTCCACTCCTGAAGGACGCACCCCATGGAAAGGACCCATGCAGAAACTGTCCATGAAGTATTGTTTCCCATGGGAAGAGCCCCACATGGGAGCAGGGGAAAAGCATAGGGAAGGAGCAGCAGAGGTGACATTTTATGAACTGACTACAAGCTCCATCTCCTGTCCACCAGCAGTACTTATGGGGAGGAGATAGGAGCTGTGAATGCAGTCATGAGTTATGCCTCGCAAGAAGGAAGTGTGGAGAAAAGATGGTTTTTGTTTCTTTTTATTTCTCACTATCCTACTCTGTTATTTTTTAGCAATAAATTAAATTAATTTTCCCAGGTAAAGTCTGTTTTGCCTGTGACATTAATTAATAAGTGACCTCCCTGTTCTCATATTGATCCTAAAGCTTTTTCTTTGGATTTTCTTCCTCTATCTTCTTGAGGGTGGGAGCAATAGTGTCTTGGTGAGCAGGAGGGTTAAACCACTACATTACATTATGTTTTTGGCATGCCTCTTTTTCACTGTTCTGTGCTGGTCTATCTTGGCCTCTTTAGCTAGGTGTTTTGCTTTTTATGATGATGACAACCTCATTATTAAATGCCAGCCATTATGAGGAAAGAGAATGCTCCACTTGGATCCATGTGATGGGGAGAAATCTAGCATGCAGTTAAATGTCTGAAAGTTTAGTGTTAAAATCTCTGTTTTTCTTCTTCAGTTCCAATTTATAACACAGGAAAATAAACTCTATGTTCTTACCATGACACACTTCCTTCTTCTAAATTGCATCTAGCAACTCACATGGGTTTTAAAATGGCAATTCTACTTGTGTTGGTTTTAGCACTATTTTTCCCCTTGTAAGAATTTTAAATATAACTAGAAAATTAGTCTGTAAAATAACCTGACACTAGGGCTTCAACATTATTTCAGTTCAGAGAAGAGAATAAAATAGAATAGGATAGAATAGAATAGAATAGAATAGAATAGAATAGAATAGAATAGAATAGAATAGAATGTTGCAGATTGTGTTTATCCTTTTGTGGTTTTGCTCTGTCTTAAACAGAAGATATAGTTTCGTGGATATATTTTGTACATTATCAAAATACACTGGAGAGAGACTGTGTACAAGGGCATGTAGAAACAGAGTGAGGGGGAAATGGATTTAAACTGAAAAGGAGTAGGTTTAGACTAACTATTAAAAAGAAATTATTTACCATGAGGATGGTGAGGCACTGGCACAGATTGGCCAGAGAAGTCATGGGTGCACCATCCCTGTAAGTGTTCAAGATCAGGTTGTATGGGGCTCTGAGCAACCTGATCTAGAGGAAGGTGTTCCTGTCCTTGGCAGATTAGTTAGAACTAAATGGTCTCTAAGGGCAACTGCACTGGAACAGATCACCCAGAGAGGGTGTGGAGTCTCCCTCACTGGAGATATTCCAGAACCATCTGGATAAAAGACTGTACATGTGCTCTGGGCTGACCCTGCTTGAGCAGGGAGCTTGGACTAGATGGCCCACTGTGGTCCCTTCCCACCTGACCCATTCTGTGATTCTATGTTGTTTTGCCTAGAACTTTGAGAAAAGTTCTGGAGATAACAAAATAGGGAAGAATGAATACTTTCACAGGTGACAAGTACAACTAGACTGCACTGATATGAACCTACAAACAAGAATTGCAAACAGCAGAAACATTGGGAATGTTGACGCTCTTCTGATAGTGCTATGCATTTGCTTCTCTGTTGTTTAGGGCTTTTGCTTTCTTGCTTATGTTTGTTTAATCCCTGAATTTCCAAAACAAAATGTAAAACTAGCCTTTTCTATTTGTCATCTTAGCAAAAACAGAAGTCAGATTTCTCCAAGAAAAAACAGAGCCCAGATCCTTTTCCTGGCAGCATACAATATTTGTACTAATTTGTATCTCTACACTGGTAATTGAGATGTCTGCTGTTAGACAGTAGCCTTTGAGGGCAAATTTTCCTGGAATGACAAAAAACAAGGGAGCAGATGGGAATATACAGTATGACACAACCAGAAATGAGAAAAGGATTAGAAAGAAATTTAAAAAAACAAAAAAAAGTCCCATACTTCTAAATTGTCTACTATGAACCCTTGCCAGAAGTTTGACAGGTTTTCTTTTTCCCTTCCCTTCCCTTCCCTTCCCTTCCCTTCCCTTCCCTTCCCTTCCCTTCCCTTCCCTTCCCTTCCCTTCCCTTCCCTTCCCTTCCCTTCCCTTCCCTTCCCTTCCCTTCTCTTTTCAAAATCCAGGTACAATTGAGCAGAGTGCTGTTCATGGCAATGAAGTGTAGTAAAAAGGCAATATTTAGAGTCACAGAGTATGCTTATCTTTTAGGTAAAGGCTGATCAGTAGGAGCTTATTCAGATCAGAACTGGCAGACAGCACCCTCAGAATGTATAAGGAGGTTAAATATTTTCTCATTCCAGTCATGCTCACTGCTCTCTGATTTGACTTAACTGTTATCATGGGTAATACCAGTGCAGGTTGTTTCTAAGTAGATAGTGATAAATACTTGTTGGATTTAATATCATGATGATTACATATTAAATGACAGTTTTAAAAGTCTTTTCATTAAGAAAGCTCTAAGTTTTTCTTCTTTAAATTTTAAGTGATTACGACAAAACCTGAATCTTCATTTCTTACAGAAAGAAAACAGATGCTTCCATGCTTGTAGCTGATTTTATAAAGCAGCTCATTATCTGCAGAAAAGCCAAAGCTTTCCTTTGTTTTGTTCTCATATGCTTTCATATTATGTACACTTTTGGAGAGCTACTAGACAGTAGACATGTTTGAAGTATTAAGTACAAGAGATACAGGCTGATCTGTCATTCTTAATCATCTTTGCAAATGCTCATGAAGTAAAATCAAGTAACATCCATCTAATTCCTGACACATTAGACACTCTTGCTTTGATAACCTGGCCCTGCACAATTTTATCAGTATGGGCAGCAAGCTTGTTTCTTTTTTTTATTCCATTCTTCACAGAGAAAGACAAAATCTTACAAACAGTTCAGAACAATGAAATTATGTTCACCTGTGTTCAAGAAAAATAGTGTCCTGTATCGATTCAAGCAGCCTTGTTTCCCACAGAGGTTTGCATTTCAAACCTCTGCATATCATGCAGAGTATGATATGTTAGAAGTTGCAAAACTAAAGGAAAAAAGTTAAAGCTGAGAGGGAAGTGTAACTAAAATTCAAAGTTTTCTAATGAAAAAAATTCAGTTATCCATATCTGATTTAGAAGGAGGTAAGATTATTCAGAAACAGTTCTTTGATATGAGGACAGAAGGATTAAATACTAATTAATTACATTTTGTGGTTTTTAACATGATTAATCATATTTAATATAAAGACAACTGAAACGAAAGTTAATGAAAAAACATTAGCAAGCTGATTATTCATGCTCAAGCAGAAGGTTTTAGCTTTGTGCCCACGAAATGTCTCCTGAAAAAATTGTTTTAATATATTATTTTCATATATATTAGAGTCTTAGTATTTCAGTTTCTGTTGTTTCTACTTGGATGTTGTGGAGTGCTAGTTTATAAGAGAGAAGAAAAGAGAGCTGTTTTTCAGTTCTAGAGGTAGCTGACTGATGGAGTAATTTGAAGTAGTAGAAAACCTATATAGCATCTGGAGCAGGAAAATAAGGAAATACTGAAAAAAAACTGCCAATAGCAAAAAACCCCCCAAACATTTCATGAAAATGCTGCTCCATCATTATACAAGCTGGTACATCAGTGGGGTTTTTGGAGGTATCTGAATTCAAGAGTCAAAAGTTAGAATCTCAATAATTGCCATTTGAACTAGTGTTGGTTGATTTGTTTATTTGACTGGGTCACCATCACATCATACAGAGTTGCCTGTTATCTACCAGACAATAGGACAATAACAGAAAATAGGTACTAGATATTCCCTTAACTGGAATTTTCTGAAAATTAATTATCTTTCAGTCCAGTATCCAGAAAGGTAAAGAACCAATAGCACAATTATTTGAGATAGCCAGAGCCATCAGGGAGATACATCTCAATACCATATTCTGGGAATGGGATCACGATCACGGATGTTCATCAGTCTCCAGACATTATTGTTCAACTTGCCACAGAGAAAAGAACTCCACATGAATAGGTGCAGTCTGAAAAGGAAGAAAAGGGACTCTGCCTTGGGCAAGAAAAATTGTATAAAAATCAGTCAGACTGAACAGTGGGTGTGAAGCACAGGGGACCCTCTGCTGCAGCAGTCAAACCTGAGTCTCACCCTGCACCGATATCCGGGCTCAGCACTGACTTTTTTTTGCTAGTGGCTTTTTTTTTGTTGTTATTCTCTAAATTTATATTTGGTACATTTAATAAATTTTCTTAAATTAATAAATTGGATCTTTTATTTATAACAGTTTCTATTATAACATTATGTTATAACCTAAAAATACACTTAACATACTACTTAATAGAATTAATACAACATAACTTTCTAACATTACACATATAATATTCATTGTAATATTTGTGAAAAGCCAGTCATAAAGTATGAATTTTTCACATTATGATAAATCAACAAGATAACAGTAAAGATCAGGAAAATAAAAACTAAGAATAGAATTATGTATGAAAAGGATGTTCCAGGATTTTTTGAGTAGAAAATGTCCATTAATGAAACAAAAGTCTCAAACATCTAATAGACAGTCAGTATAGTAGATTAACTTGTGTGGAAAAAATTTTACTACAGTGTGAAGAATTTGGAAATTGTTCCCATAGTAAGGATGATGGGTGACAAAAGAGCGTAAGAGATGTTAGAACTAAAAGATAATTTAACATTAAAAAATGTAATATACCTGTATCTGTAAGGTTTTGATATGGGAAAATATAGCAATTTGTTGAATAAATTTTGTTTCAAGAAACCAGAACAATTTTATATAAGAAAGATGAAAGTTAGAATTAACGCTCTCTGACTGTAAGAGAAGACATCTGATGAATGAATATGTTTGCTAAAGCAAAATGTGTCATTAAAATATTCATTAAGATTGAAAGCTTCTAAAGAAGCATCCTAAACTTTTGTGCTGATTTTGCATTGGAGATACTCATGGCAGTGATTTTTTTTCCTGTGAGGAGCTGCTTAGAGCTTTTTCTACGCCTAGAAAAAGTAATTGCTCACTAGCTTTGAGAATAGGCTAATTAATGAGCCAATTAAAAACTAGATGTTAATGAGCCAATTAAAAACTAGATTTGCCTCTTTGAGATTCACATTTTAAAATGAACAAATCCCAGGAATGCTCTTTTTTTCCTTCTGGCCTGGGAACAGGTAACAAGGCTGGTCTGGCCCCCCCTGTCTCGGCTGGCTGGGCTGGGCCAGGAGGGCTTTGCCAGGCTGGGTCCCAGTGGCCATCGTTGTTAAGATCTTGCCACTGAGTTCCTCCCCTCCTCCACCAGTGTGGCCACCACATGAGATCATGTGGCTGAAGCCAGAGGTGGCCCTGAAGCTCATGCAGAAAATAGTCCTGTGGGGTAAAACTGATTGCAGCAGGGGCTGGAGACCAGCCACGGGACAATCCTGACACAGCCTCCAGTGCAGCATGAAAATCCATCACCACCTGAAAATCCATCACCACCTGAAAATCCATCACCTCGAATGCCTTGGCCGCCCCCAGGGTAACCACCTGGAGGCCCCGGGTGAGATATTAACTCTTTTAGTGCACAGGTGAGACTTGTAGACCTTCAATCCTCCCTCAGGTGAGAGAAAAAGGCAGAGTGAAGATGTGTGGAGGAACAACATGAAGACACTAAGGTCAGTAAAGAAGCCAAGTCCCAGATGAAAGGAAAATGAGGTGATGCTTTTATCTTGGACTGAAATCCTTTTGTAAAGCTATGGAGAAAAATGTGATTGATACATCAGACTCCTTTTCCCTGTAACTCATTGAAAAGTATGGAGAAATCAGCCATTCAGATTATAGGTATGAGAAAATGCATCTATGCTAAAGCAAGTAGATGTTAAAGAAGATGTTAACTTCTCTTCCCATGAGAAGTTTAAACAGAGAGAACAGCTATGAAGACCCTTTGCCCCCAGGAAAAGAAGTAGAAATCCTCTATTCCCAAAAATAATCTCAGAGATAGATAAAGAGAACCTTTGCTCTTAAACAGCTCATCCTTAAAATAGTACCCTACAAGTTGACATAGCCCATAAACACATAATGTGGGAAAGCTGTGAAAAATAAGAAAGACTTCACAATTGCAGATTCCCAGGTAGATGCTATTCAGAAAAATTAAAAGCCACGAGGGAACTGGTTTTTTTTGCAGAGAAGTTTCTATAGCATGTCAACAGAGAATCCTCTCCCTAAGTAAACTGAAGAAAGACTATTCTAAAGGTGATAAACTGACTAAATTGTTTCTATACATAATTAGTGGAAAAGAAAAAGTTGTAGAGAGCAAGAGAAGTGTTCTAAAAGTTTTACTCTGATTCTTACAATTCTTTCTTTTTGTTACTGTTAATAAAGTTCTCTTTATACCCTTGTGAAGTTTTGAGCCTGCTTTGCCTTCCTCCTAATCCTATCTCACAAAAAGAAATGAGTAAAGTATATTCTAATAAGTACACTGGCCATTTGTCTAGCACTGAACCAAACACATCAATTAGTGTGTTGGCCAAGAAATATCAAATTAGCAGACCAAAACCACTACAACATTAAAAGAAAAAGATGAGGCAGGAAAAACAACTCCACAGAAACAAAAGAAAATGGAGAAGTACAAGAGAAAAGGAAAAAAGCAAAATGTTCTATTACTGATAATAACTTTTTTTCTCATGAAGAATTTCTGCTTAATCTTTTTCTTCAGTGTAAATGATGCAACAATAGATTTTTAGGTGTAGCCAATGAAAAACCTCTCTGAGGATTGAAAAACCTCTCTGAGCCATTGACATCATAATCTGCACACAATAAAGGCTGTTTTCTTCTAACATCTCAGCAAACTTTTAATAGAAAATATTTATAATGAGGTTTTATATTTCTAGGCTTCATTACTTTTTATGAAACAAAGTATACTTACTGGAGTATAAAGATTGAAAAAAGTCTTAAAATGGTAATAACTAAGTAATAACTGGAAATAAACCAACATTTTTAGTATGCACAATAGCTTCTTTTTGACTTCAATTTTAACTTATGTGCTAGTTCAAAACATGTAAATTTCCTTGTACTTACTATGTTCCTTGTACTCTTGCCTTTGATGGTGTTCTTAAAGTAGGTTTTCACTCTTTTGAAACCTACAAATTATCTGGTATTCTTGTGCAATTATTATTAATTCTTAAGAGCAACACCATGCAGCAAATTCTGACCAGTTTTCTAGACCACCTGATAAAATCCTTAAATCCCAGAGAGACTTCAAACTCAGTGATCTTCCTGATCTACCAGTGCTCAACAGCCTGTAAAGAGGCATTCCTAGCAAAGGAGATGTTGAATGGAATGCCTGCCTTCTAGCAAAAGTACTTACAGGAATAGGTAAAGGTAAGATTTTAACAAAAAGAGGGTTTTATTTGAAAGTAGTTTACCTGTTTAAGTATTTAATAAGTGTATCAATGAACAATGGAACAAGTGTCCATATTTGTAGCACTGAGAAAAGGTATAATTATTTTCAGTATAATTTTGAGTATTATCCTTCAATTGTGTATTGGATTGTGTTCGGTGAAGCATAATCTTAACATTATATCAACACAAGTCATTAGTGTAATAAAAAACCAAACAAAACCCACAAAACAACACAAAATTGTTTTAGCAAGAAAACAAGTTAATATCTCACTTATGAGCTCAAAGACCAAACAAATGCAAAGAGATGAAAAATGTGTGTGTGAATGGTGTGGGAGCTTGCAATGAGCAAGTCAGAAAACACAGTTTAACAATGGACCAAACTAATTTGAAGTAACATCATACAATTCACTTTTTGAGAAATAGACTTTCTTGCAGGACAAATAAGACTTCTGTTTGTAGAAAAACAGTTTTAGACAGGTTGGGTGTTTCACCAAAAATGTCAACATAATGCTGATTTGGTTTAAAACCTCTATCTGCTTTGCAGATTTTCTCCAGTTTTCACCTACACCTCTAATTTTTACAAGTCAAGAGGTTTTTCCAGATCTTTGCAGTCCAGCTTTTAACACAGCCTACATAATTGTAAAATTGAAGGGTTTATAATAAGCAAACTATTTCTTTACATTAAGAATTGTTAATTCTTTACATTAAGAATTAGTTAATTACATTAACTAATTCTTTACATTAATTTCTTTACATTAAGGAATTTCTTTAAATTTCTTTACATTAAATTATAATAGAGAATGATATATATATATAATATATATACAATATACAATATATTTTTTATAACATATATAATACATAATATATATATTATATATTATATATTATATAACATAATATATAATATATAATATATATTATTCTATATTCTATATTCTATATTCTATATTCTATATTTATTATATATTATATAATAGAGAATATTTATATAATAGAGAATCTTTCTTACTGCATTGTTACTTACACATAATTAAATTATACTATAATACTATACATTATTTTTTTTAAAATTTCATTCATTTTGGAAGAGGAAACCACTTGCATGGGATTAATTTCTTAAAAGTCTTATTAATTCTGCTAGAAATTTGTTTTGACCTTCCACTACTTAAAAGAATAAAATTATAGTTCCATAACTTCATTCCTTCATCCTTTGTGTTATTGCTGAGCCTATCAACAAGGGTACTAGTGAGCCTCACTCCCTTTGGTTTATTACATGCTTCTGGTCCTTCTGGCAGATGGCAAGATACTATATGAAAAACAAATAATGACAGAGAAAGATAAAAATAGCACTATTTAAAAGCTATTTAACCATCTTGAAAAATATTCACCTTGTAAATAAGAAAATTTTATTTCATGCAGCCTATAAATCTTGGCAATATCAAAACTAATGCCTGTAATGAAATACTGGTCTTGAAATGACAATGTTTATTGAGGTCATGTATTACTTTGTACTTGAATATTTTTCACCAGCTGGAACTCTCTCCCAGATAATTTTTATTCTAGCTGGAATAATTACGCGTGTTTTTTTTAATCTTTTTTTTCCTGGAGGTCCAATACATTTTATTAGATTTTCGGTTTTGTCCAAAAACAATTATGAAAGAGAAAATGGCTTGAGAAAAGAAGCATGTCAGCTGCAGTATGTATAGCTTGCAGCATCCCCAAACCCATCTGTCCCATGCCCTGTGGCACATCCTGCATTTTGTGCCTGCAGGAACTGCAAAGAAGCAGCAGTGTAGTATCCTGCTGATGATCATAGGCTGAACTGTGCCCCTGCCAGAGCTGGCCCTGGTGAGCCTGTCAAATGCAACAGCAGTTCCTGTCATTGTCTCATGAGCAATGAGTTATTTCCTTGATTGATCTATAGGGTTGCCAACTATGTGATGCTATGCAAATTTGGTTGGGGTTGGGGTTTCTGTTTTTCCTCTTTCTTTCTTGTGCTCTGAGCTTGGAATAAGTTTACAGCTATCAATCAACATATACCTGACAAGTTCTTCATCTGGACATTTTAGTATTATTATTTTTATTTGATTTTTTTTTTGTCTAAGCCAATTTTGATGTGGTTTCACCATTTCTTTCTCAATCAGTTTAAGTGAGAAATGTTTATTTGAAAATCTTCTGTTCCACAATTCATATCCATCACAAAAGAGTCTAGTCAACTACTTAAGGATTATAATCCTTAAATAAGTATAATACTTATTATAAGGATTCTCCTAAGAACACTCTTACATTTTAAATTTAGTTCTTACTGGGGCTTTTTTTCTCCTTAAAGGTGTAATTTCCCAGGACAAATAGGAAACAAAAATTATCAAAAGTACATTTTTAAAGCTTTTTTCTGTTGAATCTCTCTAGGAAACTTTGAAATGCTTTACAGTGAATTAATTGTCCAAGTCTCATGCTGGTAGAACAAGGTTGGGTTGCATGTGCCTCTGAGAAACCTGATCTAGTGGAAGGCGTTCCTGCCCAAGACAGGGGATTTGGATTCAGATGATCTTTAAGGTACTTACCAACTCAAATCAATCTGTGATTCTGTGAGGTTGGAATTTATACATGCTTCTACAGACATTGCTGTATTCTGTAAATTAATGCTCTATTCTGGTCCTATATATTTTTTTTATTTTAATATAGATTATCAACTTAATTCTTTCCATATACAATTTTTTTTTTTTAAGTGGACCGACAGGGGTAGCTGGTGAAAAACACTGAGAAGGTTTCACTATTTGAACTGTCACTTTGATGGTATGAATTTTGAGCTATTGTAAAAGAAAGCAAAACAATCTGTATTTTAAGATCCCAGTATTAGGGAACAGTAGTGAAATTTGCTTAAACTACTAATATAAGATGATACTTCTTTTCTTGGGATATTTTAGAAAAACACCTTATTTGAGCCTGCTGGCAATACCAGGGCAGGATAGAAATTTCTATCAGTAATACTGTGCAAGAGAACTTTGACAGCATTTGAAACAATATAGGAGTATATTAGGAAAAGCTTCTTCACCCAGAAGGTGGTTGGGCACTTGAAAAGACTTCTCAGCAGAGTGTTCTAAGCACCAAGGCTGCCAGAGTTCAAGAAGTGTTTGGACAATGCTGGCATATGGCTGAATCATTTGGTCTGTTTTGTGCATGACCAGGAGTTGGATGGGAGAGATCCTTGTAGGTCCTGTTCCACTCAGGATATTATTTTATGATTCTATAATTCAATATTTTTTCTTGAGTGGGCAGTTTCGAAAGCTACAGAATGAAGATGTAAAAATTATTCTTTCATCACTGCCATCTGAAGGGTGTTTTTCATACCTGCTGTAAGTGTACCTGGTGTTTCATACCTGTGTGTGAGTAAATTATCACCCACCTTGATTTCAAAAAGACTGTCAGAGCACAATCATCTTTAAATTCCCTCTGGAGAAGATGCTGTCAAGAACTATAGGACTGCATTTCTCCATGTAAATTACTTACGGTGGTTTTATTTTTTAATGGTTTAAGACTTTTACTTTCCTTGGGACTTGATTATAGGTTTTTTTAAATCCAGGTTACTGAAAAACAGTGCTATACCACACCTTCCAACTTCCAAACATTTGATAGATGCTTAAAACCTTTATGAACTTTGTGAAGAGCAAATAACTGGGTCAATTTTTTTTTGCTCCTGACTTCCTGAGATTTTGTTCTTTAGATAGATTCCATTAGATCATTTCATTACTTTAGGTATCAGGTGGAGTTCATTTTTTTTCCTTCATATCTGTCTATTCTTTTATCGCTTCTCTCTAGAGCCCTGTTTGTTGCATCCCAGCATGGTCTTTCTTCTTTACTCATTTCTAGAGTTCAGGGGTTTTGTTCCTTTGCCAACTGTGAACCCCTTTTCTGACTTCTGAGGCTGCTTCTTTCAGATCTGCATTCCTTTTCCTCATCTCACATAGGAACATAGAAGACAGAGCTGTAGAGGACCCATAGGAGGGTATCCACTTGTGTTTCTGCCACATGCTTGAGAATTTCATTATGGAAGAGAATTAGAGCTGAGTTTTCCATGATTCTTTTTTTAAGGAGAAAAATATACCCTTAACATTCCTTAATAAAATAAGAACAAAATGAACAAATTGTACTGTTTTTATGAAGAATTATTAGCAGTTCAATAGTTGATGGTCCATGTAATTGAACATAGCCAAAGGTTTTTGTTTCCATGCATATAACCATACATATTTATTCTTTCTGTTTCTGGAAAGTAAATATTTCTTCAATGAATACCACCCACATGCCCCTATTTACCCAACAGAACAGGTAAGAAATAGGTCTCCAATGGAAATGCTGCCAAGATACTGTAAGTGGGGAAATGAAATGCAATGTGGAAAGAGACATTCTGATAGTCTAGATAGCATGAAATAGAAGTAGTAATAGTTCAGTAGGCAGTTTAAATCAAAGAAAGTGTGTATTTTTAGCATAATTTCAAATGAACGATGATGCTGAGTGATGACAAAGTGCACCACTCTCAGAAATTTAGGATTGAAAAAGATTATTCTTTTGCATTTGCTCTTACTTATGCTTACATTTAAAACAAATTTTATGAGAAGAAATCTTAAGTTAATCTTTAAATTTCCATTTAATTCAAGAGAGTTTCCTGTAGAATATTCCCTGGAGAAATATTCAGATTCCATATAAGCGTTTGATAAAGGTAGTGATTTGGCATAGATGGCATATGCAACAATAAGGAAAATATGTCATTAAAGTTTAAAAAAACTCTTTCCCAGATATGTCCAGAAATTATATCCTCCTATTCTTGGCAAATAAAGCCAGATACCATAACCAGTTCAGACTTAGAGAATTTATTTATTAAGATTATCCACTACATTGGATGTGGGTGACTGTCGCTCTAATTGGTTAAATGGATTGTTTTAGGATTCCAAGAATGTGCAGCCAAAGTACACTGATAAGATTTTGCACTTTCCAATCCAAGTTTCTGATCCACACCTATACAGACGTTATCCTAATTTTCTACATGCTGGGCTGCATATTCATAAACATGAGCAGAGGAGGAAAAGTTTGCTGAATCAAGACCTGATCTCAGATAAGGAATTTTCCATGCATGTAATTTATATTTGTACTACAAAAAATGATATGTAGTTCATTTTACTAAGAACAATAAATCATCAGGTGGTAGATAAAAATCTGGTAAACTGTAGGAATTTTTTTCCCCAGCTATCTGTTAGAAGTGGTGGTTTGGATAATTTATAGGGCTTGACTTTTTTGTAATGTAAGTGCCTCTCAGTATTAGGTTCCATTAAAGGCAATATTAAATAAATATTCATGACATTGTCTACTCATTGAGATAGGGTCACTTAGACAGAGTGTTCTATTAAAAATACATTTAATTTACTTGTGGTTGTCACCCAATAGGTGTGAGAATTGATACTGTGACCAGTAACCTTTGTCAGGATTCATGGGGAGAGGTCATGGAAAATCTATTGGTCAAAATGTCAATTACCTTCCCTAATAGATTATACCTGTGAGTGCTGCAGCCCTATCTTTAAGTAAACAGATGGTCTATCTCAACAACAGGCCAATTTAATGAATATTTTATTGAATGTTCTAATTGAGGTAAATTACCAAATTACAGGGTGCATATAAAGAGACGCATTGGAGGTTCCCAGAAGCAGTCAATGGGATATAATAGTAGATTAAATATATAAGGAAATAGCAGTTAATATTCTTAGGGAAAATAAAAAAAGTAAGCTATTATAAAAACAGATGATGAGCTGATTATGTGGTTCCCAGAAGCTGAGACTAAGAATTTGCCTGTAATGCTGTCTATGCAAAAAGATGAAGAACTCCAAGCCAGTGATAAACCTGCTGACTGTTTTTAAAGGTATTATAAATGCCTCTGCCCAAATAACAGTGCAAACAAGACCATATGCCAAAGTCAACAGCATGTGTTTTATTTGATAGTAAATATGAGAGAGATAGACAGCCAGACAGAGAGAAGGAAAAATGGAAAGAAATAGAAAATATGTAGGGGGACAGAAAGAGAATTACAGAGACAGAGTGAAGAAAATATCACCACTCCATGGATGCCACCAGCATTCTGATGATCCTCTCCAGATGGTCTTCTTGGTGGTGAAGTTCCCCCAAAAATCACAGAATCCATTGGATTAATATATGCTCAGGTTAGGTGGGAATGCCCAGGTACCTCCCCTCCAGGGCGAGGATGCAGTTTGGCACAGTCTCTTGCAGCAGACTCTGGATCTGCTGCATCACCTTGCATCATGTGCAATGCTGTGTTGCAAGGGCTCAGGAATGAGTCTGGGGAGCACTTTGTGGGGTCTTTAATGGATTATGACACCCCCTCAGCTGCCTCTCATCTGAATGTCCCATGGATGTCGCCTGTTTGGGGTTTCACAGCTGGGCTGGTTTGTGTAAGGGAGTATGGGTGCTCACTGCCTCTGGCCAGAGGTTACACCACACATCCAAAACCTCCTCCTCAGCCCTTGGTAGGGAAGAGTCTGTGTAAACCTGGCCTCTGTGGGCTGTGGTCTCCCCAAACCCAAATCCTGCCAGAGATTATTCTCAGTGCAGCTGCTGGGTTTGGCTTTCTTTGGATGCTTTCTTCTCCCTAAGCCTGAGATGACTGAACATAATGTTTCCTTTATTTTATCTACATAGCTTAACTCATCATCAAGGTTCCAGTCAGGAATCTTCAAGGACGGATGGGCTTCTGTGGTTGTAGCTTCTTTATATGTTTTTTGCTATAATGGGCAAGACTTTTTCATAACAAGGCATGAAACTTTTCACTCCCCAACACTCAGGTACTAGAAGATGTTTTGATATGTGGAGCTCAATAAAATAACTTGGTGTTTTTTCCTTTACTTGGTAGTCCAAACACTGTTAATGTGGTGGAGAAAAGTCACCCAGCACTCTGGCCTTACAGTATAAAGGGGACAACTATCCCAGAATATATATCCTGACACGCTGATGGTGAAAAGGTCTTTTGTCAGTTTTGCATGTGTCATAAATTTGTCCCTGCAGCTGTAACAAAAGAATACCATTATAATTATTCTATTTATAGAAGTATACTCTGCTATTGGGTTTTATGGAGGTTAGATTCACCTTAACTTGTATTAGTGGAGCTTAGATAATATCAAAATAAAGCAAGAATGGACAGGATTAAACAGGAAGACTAGCATAACATCTTCCTAAACAAGACAGTAAGTCTCATGGAGCTAACCTCTCCTTCCTTTTATTAGTAAAGAAGGAGGCAAAGATACTGAAATAAGACTTGCTGTCTTAGTGGTACTGCATTCCTACAGGTCTAGAAGCAACAATTATTCCTGGAAATTAATACCCAAAAATTATATATATATATATAATTAATACAAAATACTAATATAAAATCAATACAAATAATTTTGTATAATTAATAAAAAATTATATATATAATTAATACAAAAAAGGCAATTCACGTCAAGTTTGAAACAGGTAAGCATAATTAAAAATTAGAAGTTACTAAGTAAAATAATCAAAGGTTATATGAAATAAGTAGAAGCAAGAATGTGAATTGTTATCAATAGAAATGGAAATGGTAGCTTAAAAGATCTTTCATTATTATCAAAGGAGGAATTAATCAGGGAAGAAATAGAACTCTGGAGGATGAGATTGGAGATGGGATAGTGAATGGTGGGGAAATTATTGAAGTATTAAATTAATCCTTGCTTAATATCATTACTAAAGTCTAATACTAATGAATCAATAGCTGGCAATGACTTCATGCTTAATTCTGTGCATATGTAGCTAGGCTTGTTTTCACTTCCCATCCCAGCATAGTTAAATTTGCAGGAAAGTTAGATTTGAATCTCATTAATTATTTCTTAAGCTTCAACAACACGGATTGGAGTTAGGCCCTTTCTACCATTGCAATGCTTAATAAATTTGTACCATGTCTATTTAATGCACGTGGTTCTCTAGAGAGACATGACATCCCTAGAGAAAATGTTTTACCCATCAGTGCTGCTGTTAATTTCTGCACTCTGTAAAGGAAAGTAGATACAGAGGATTGTACTGACAAACATTTCGCTGCTCCCATTTATTTTTTTGAATAGTGTAAACAAACAAACACTTTATAGATAAAAATGCTGAAGTCAGAGAGTAGGCACTCTGCTGGTTTCAGCTGCCTTTGATAGGACTACTGAAAATATAATCCAGGGAAAGTAACTGAAATAACGAAAATACTTTTTCTTTAAAAAAAATTTAAAATTCTTCTCAGAAGCAAGCCAGTAAATTAAGCAGATACTAAGCTGATATTTAAAAATATCAAGTTTACACACTGTCAGTTCCATTGACAAAAAATAGCTGTTGAAATCACATTTCAAAGAATTAGTACTCACATCTGATATAGAAATTATTACATCTTATGTCTCCTCTAAAGATTTCTATGCTCATATTCTACATGGAAAATGGGAAGGGCAGATACAATCCTGTACTGTCAGAAATAACAAAACAGATCTAAGTATGCTGGGATTTCGTCCTTCACAGACTAGAATTTTAATCAGTCTAATAGATGTGTAACTTAGGAACTGTTTCTCTGGGTATTTTTCCTTAACTATTTTTAGAAATATATCATCATTCATCAGTCAGCCATTTAGTCCTTAAACAGTCCAATCAAATTATAATTAACCTTTCAAACTAAACATGAGACTAATAGAACCTCATTCTCAGGTCTGGCAATAAAACTCAGGACTGGAAAGATGTTGATCCCTTGCAAGCAAACGCAGGCAGGGCTTCAGCTCTCTGCTGGCTGCCACGGTGTCTCTTGGCAGAGACCTTCATTATCATGAGTAGCTGTGTGTAGGTTCCAATGGGCACTTTGGTTTTCCTTCTCCTTCAGCAGACCCTGAGCCTGGCAGCAGACTCACCTGAGGTTTCAGCAGTGCTCCCATGCCTCTCCCCAGAGTGAGCTGGAGACTGAAAGTCAGCAGCAAGATGAATCTCTCGTGCAGGTTCACAGCCTTTAGTGATAGTGTCAGTCTCACTGAAAGAGAGACAGCCCATTGGACATTTTCCAGTTTTGATAGTAAGTGTTAGTTTTGTTTGTTTGTTGAAGTGTTTGACTTTTGTTTCAGTTTTTTTTTTTACACTCTTGGATTATTATATAAAGATAATATGTTTTAAAATGGATAAATTATTGGTTTACACATCAGTATCAACCGCCTTGTAATGTTTGCAGAGACTAACTTCTTCTACCTCTTAGCTGAAATATTTCTTTAGAAACTTTCCTCATAAATAGTAAAATTCCATTTCCTCAGCATTTTTAATGTTTCTTTTTGGAGATGCTGAACACTGTCTCACAGGCATGCCAAAAGTATTGAGAGGACACATATCTATTCTATTCCATTCTATTGAATAGAATATTGAATTGAATATTCATATCTATTCTAATGCCTCCCACTAAGCAACTTCTTCACATTTCTACATGACAATGACTATCTAACCAAATCGTTCTCCAAGAAAACCACAACCATCAAACAAAGAAAAAAACCCAACAAACCAAACCTTTCCACTTATGCCCATAGAGAGAGCCCCAATACTCTGATTATTAAAGAAAGCAGCACGTGAAACTTAGAATCATCGAATCACAGAATATTAAGGGGTTGGAATGAACCTTAAAGTTCATCTGCTCCCAACCCCCCTGCCATGGGCAGGAGAACCTCCCACTAGATCAGGTTGTTCAAAGCCTTATCCAACCTGGCCTTGAACAGTGTCAGGGTTGGGGCATTCACAACTTCTCTAGGTAACCTGCTCCTGTCTCATCACCTTCACAGTAAAAAATTTCTTCCTACTATTGAACCCTCTTCCAGTTCACACCCATTAATCCTTGTCTTGTCAGCTATTCAGTGAATGTATCAAATGCTTATATCCTTCACTCACAGGTTTTAGAAATTATTGTCCTTTTTGCAGTGCTCTATACTGTATAACAAAGTTTTGCTCAGTGTCAAAATCACTTTCATGCTCCATGCTTTAAGTGAAATGTGTATGGTTTAATTTAATGCTCTGGTAATAAATATTTAAATATTTGGTCTCTACTCAAACCATTTGCCAACAATCCATCAAGTCATAATTACAAAAATATATTTATCTTTACTTCAGCCATATTTATAAATGAGCAAACTAAGCATTAATAGTGAGGTCTGTGGGTCCATCCATATTTGTTATGTAGCAAGAATATGTAGCATCCCCAAAGGATACATGTTTGGAACATATCCACAAAAAAGGATACAGAGAAATGAATGTGTTAGATGCAGGATGCATAAATATATTACTGTGGCAGACTTGATGTGAAAGAGCCTTCCTGGCAGGTGGGAGTTAACAGCCATTGCAGATCCATCTGGCTTAGTAATGAGTTGTTAATTGGAGAATACTTAAAGGAGAGTTAAGGGGGTCTTAACATCATGTGTATAATCATGTGCAGTAAATTGTAGTGAAGACACTGCTACTGGACTGTAAACTACTGTTAACTTCAGTCCAAGGACTGTGACCAATTCCTTATAGGCAGTACTGAATTGTCGTGTGCTTGCCCAGCACCAGGACTTACCTTCTGCCCTGTGTTCCAGTACTTTTGTGTTATAGACAGTGTCAGATGAGCTATTCAGTTCCAAATTAATTGCAGTAATATCAAATTTCACTTGTACATATGACTACTTTTGGTATTTTGCATATAATATCAGAAACTACTTTACTCCACACATTGATTATGAACTTTTTCACTAAAATGATTTTTACTTGCTGGATAAACCTTTTCATCTGATACTGTCACAAAAAAGGCATCAGCCTTATTATCTGATGTAGAAAACATGATAGACAGATAACATGAAATAAGTAAATAAATCCAGCAATACAGTGCTAAAACATACCCTGAATCATCAAGAAAATTATCTTGGTAGAGAAAGTTCTTTTTTAATCCATAGAGCAAAGTTGAAAAAGTGCAATTCATTATCAAAATAATCAACATCGTTTTAGATCCCTTTTTTATAAGAAATGTATTTAGAAAGTGTTAGTTTATGTGAAAAATGAAAGAAATATTATTATGTTCCAATTATAAACATATTAAATGAGGTAAGGTTTACTATTTAGCATATTAAAATCTTCCTTTTAAAAGTAGATTAAGACAGTAGTCAGATGGGAACTGTCTTTGAAATTTGCAACATGTTTGAATAATCTAAAGTAATTGGCCTCCATTATAAACATGAAGTGTCTGATATGTGTCATTAACATTCTCACAGTTCAAGTATATGAACTGATAAAATTATGATGTGCTAGCAAAATTACCAACTCAATATTAATCCGGTGTTTAGATAAATATTCTAATAGGATTTACACATTTGAGGAGCAAATTATCCTCTCAGTATGTGCTCTGTATATCTAGGGTATTAATATTGATCTGCATTGAAAGAAAACTGCAGTCATAATCACATTTACATTTAAGAGTCAAATCTATATATGACATAAAATTATAAAAATACTCATAATTTTTTTACATAGTTCTCAGGACAAGAAATGAAAATCCATTTTTTTATGTACTCTTTCAAAGGACTAAATAATGCCCAAGAAAAATTTGTGGCTGTGGGAAGGGTTGATTTTTTTTTCCTCTTTCTATCTTCTATCGGCATGGGTAATTTCTGTTCCTTTAATGCCTGTGATTATTTATATTAATTACAGATCTTAATCTTTATGTAGTATACATACAGCTGAATTATACTACTGGTACACAAATGTGGTGAGAATAATTCTGTACCAAGTAGTTCCTGTGACAGCAGGCTTGCTCTTCCTCTTTCTCTGGGGCCTTTCCCATTTCCCCCAGAGCTGAAAGCCTTTTTAAGAGAAAAGACTGATGAGTATGATGATCTTGCAAGAGAATGTAGTGACAGGACAAGGGAGGATTGGCCTCAAACTGAAAGGGTCTAAATTCGATAATAGGAAAAAGTTTTATACTGTGAGGGTGATGAGGTGCTAGAACAGGTTTTCCAGAGAAGCTGTGGATGTCCCATCCCTGAGAGTGTTCAAGGCCAGGTTGGATGGGGCTCTGAGCAACCTGGGATAGTTGAAGGTGTTACTGTCCTATGGCAGGGGTTGGGCTAGATGGTTTTTAATGACCTTTCCATCCCGGGCCATTCTGTCATTCTGTGATTCTCTGTTCCTAGGACAGTTATCTTACAGAAAGGTAGCACTGAGTGAACAGAGCAGAGGTCCTTCAGCCCACAATGCCAATACAATAGTCCTGGTGCCCCAGACTTTGGATGGGCCAATTCAC
>QUSF01000016.1:2464410-2571472 GCA_003676055.1 Chloebia gouldiae
ATTAAAAAATATATTTTATGTTTATATAAATAAATTTACATATACATATATATTTACATTTATAAATTATGTTTTCTGAGACAGATTTTTTTGTAAATATATTTCCTTCTATGTTTGGAAGTTAAAGCATGATTTGATATATAAAAAAATTTCTTTTGCCAATATTTCATACACAGAATACTGAAAATATTCCTATGGAAATGGAGCCTTTGACTTTTCTCTCTCTAAAGTGTCAAGATGGTTACAGATGTGAAAATAAAAATTTTAGTATCTTTTGGTACTTTATGATTGTAGAAGGGGATTAGAAGTAAAAATCACTTTCAGTCATTTGTCTTGAAGCCTGAGCCTAGATATGGTAAAAAGGACAAGTAACTAGATTTTTTCTCTTCTCAGAAAGAGAAGTTTGAAAAATTTAGAGAACATGGAATTTTCACACAGTTCTATGACAACCTGCTGTTATTGTTGCTAGGAAGATTATCTGATTTTACTTGTGCAGAAGCAGATTTCATTGACTTCTATCTCTCTAGTGATTTGTGTTTGGCTGCTAATATAGACACTGAACTGAGCTTGAGACCCTTGGAACTAGTGACTTTACTGTAGTTTCATAAATCTTAAGGTTGAGCAATCTGCAGAAAACTGTGAAGAGGGTGCAGGGATTACAGGAAAGTGAAGGGAAAATGTATAAGATAGGCAGCCTGCAAGATGGTGACTACCCTGAAAAGAGGTTCCTCTTCAATTAGAACTATTTATAATACAAAGAACTTCCAAAATTTTCTTGTACTGCATTTTTCTCCTAGAAAAGTTGATGTACATCTTCTCACTCATGAAAATAGCTGAAGGGAAGTTGGTAACAAGTGCACACTTAAAAGTTTAAGCTGGAAAATGAAAATGCCTGGTTGCACTTCTTTGGAACCCATCTTTCTGGTATTTATAGACATTGGTAAGAGGCATTTGTTCCTCCACTCCAGAGCCTTCTCTGCTAAGGCTAAGGACCATCAGCTCTCTCAGCCCTTCTTCACAGGAAAGATGCTCCAGTTTCTTATCATTTCTGTGGCCCTTTTCTGTGTTCTCTGCACAATGTCCAAGTCTCTCTTGAATGAAGAGTCCAGAATTGGATCCAGCACTCCAGGTGTGGCCTCAAAAGAGTTGAGTAGAGAAGACTCACCTCCCTCTCCCTGCTGGTAACACTGCTCCTGTTTATCCCAGTATACCATTATCCTTGTTTATGGCAAGGGAACATTAATGGCTTGTGTTCAACCTGATGCACACTAGGCTGCTGCCCAGTCCTTTTCTGCCAAGCTCATTTACAGCTGAGTGGTCCCCAGCATATATTCATGCATGACTGTGGTTTCTTCCCAGTTCCAGGATTTTGACCTTCCCCTTTCTGAGCTACTCTGCATTAACTCTCATTATTCAGTGTCCCTTATGCCTTCTCATTGGGAAGAAGATGCCAAAATGCTGCCATTGATTTAAATTTTCTGCTCTGACTTGTGTTCCCAGAGAGCGCCAGTATGGATCCAAAGATAGCAGGGTTTAAAGCAGCACATGTTCCTGCTCACACTCTGGAAGGAGGATCACCCCTGAAATGGAGCTATTTTTCTCCTCTGTACCAAAGTCTGTAACCATCTGCCTTGTGAACTTCAGTAAATTAATTTCAATAGTATCCTGGGGAGAATTTGTCTTACCCCCCGCCTGGCTTGCTAATTTGAAGAAGCAGAGGGAATCTGTCTCCTAGGGCTCATGGAAAAAAAATATAAGTGGCATGATGAGATACCAAGCAAAACTTCTATCTACTTTCTTCCTTCCTTGGGAAACACGGCTTATGTGAACAGTGAAAACTGAGGTCAGGCAGAACACAGTCATGCTTATATATAAAAATATCTCAAAATTGGTTATTTAAAGTAATGATTTATCCAAATAACTTCACAAAGAAGTAATTTTGCGTTAGTATTGCTAGATGATATGAACAATCACTGATGTAAGAAAAAAGAGTTGATCAAGTTGTGGAGAATGAAAATAAAATTATTGAAAATTAATCTTTAATTTGTTGATATTCTGTTCATATTTCAGATTCCTTCAATGGTACTATTATTATTTTGAAATAAGTTTGAGGTAATTAGTATACAGAATAAACTGGTTTATTTCCTCCTTTGGTAACAGGGTTTGTTTTCTTAATATAGAACAAGACAATCTTTTTCCTTAAGATGAGATAAAAACTCATTGTATATTTTGCAGACAAAAATGTTGCATTAGTTTTAATGTCATATCTCTATAGAGCATTTCTTAGTTGCCTTCTAGAGTATTTTAGCTGCTGGGAGAACAAAAGCAACACTACTAATCTTAAAAGTACTGCTACAATATTAAATATTAACCTTTCTAAATATTTCACTCTGTATCCAAAAATGCAACATTCTCTTTTGAAATAAACCAGTAGATTCTTTGAACATTTAATTAGCCATTAGAATTTAGGGTCTTGAATTTTTACAGTATTTCTGAATATTATAAACGTGCTAATGATTTAGTTAAATGTATCCTTTTTATTTGCAAATGCCTATTTAAATTAATTTTATGCAAAAAGCTCCTGAAGTCCTTCCACTCATTTCCAGAAGGGTCTGGAGGAGTGGATTCTGCATGACAACTGGTTTGTGTAGAGAAAGAGAAACTTGGCTCCAGGGCAGGGTCTGTAAAATGTTCCCCATGAAGACCACAGCAGGCACATATTCAGCCTGGTATCCACTGTAATACTCATGCCCCGTTTATCTCAGCCTGTCAGTTCCTAGGTGCTGGGTTATTCTGTTTCAAGTATAGCCTTTTGCATTTTTCACTGCTGAGCTTCATCAAATTAGTTCAGACCTCAAGTTTACCAAGATGCCCATGAAGTGAAGCTTTGCAGTTTATTCTCAGTTTTTCCCCATAATTCAGGGTTGTCCATAGGTGAATTGCAAACAGCCATGTCATAGATGAACATGTTGAATATGGGTGGACTCTGTACCATCCTCTGGAGTCCTCTGCTCCTTGTCATCTGCCAGCTGAACATGAGATTTTGGTTAAGATCACTGAGTTGAGGGGTCCAGCCAGTTTCCAGTGCAACTGCTAGTCTGTACTTCATATTCCAAAGGAGAACTGCCAAACATGAAACCTTACTGAATTGAAGGTATGTCATATGCACTGTACATTCCTTATCAGCAGTTGGCAGTGACCACTGCTCTCTCCACAACCACAGAGGCAGAAAAAAAAATTCCATTTGCAAGGCCATGTGGTATTTGGATCAGTGAACTAACACAGAGTAAAACTATGGAGAAAAGTAGGTGTTTTTCAGGCTAGGTCAGTTCACTACTCCTTTCTATACAGTACTTGTTACCAAAAACTCAAAGAATGGTGGAAGGTCAAGGCTGTGACTCGGAATGTCATGCCTAGAAGAATGAAAAAAAACAATACCACAAATTACCAGTTTCTCAAATAATCATGGATGCATTGGACCACTGGCCCAGCTGGCTACTATTTTAACCTACCTTTTTATGTGGCTTCCTTGCACATTACAGAGGGATGGGAATGAGCTCCATATATGCTTTGCACTCATGCAAGAGCACAGACTGTCTTCCGAGCATTAAAATTACTGATTACACTATAAATTATTTTGGAATACCAGAATTTTATAATTGTAACTCATCATCATAAAATACCTGACTATTACCCAGATCTCACTGAGCTAGGATCCCTGACCAAACTTCATCACAAGTCAAATTCCCATTCCTAAAGGACTTTATTATTACAAGAAAAGATCAAAGAAAGAGAAGCCACAAAAATAGAAGTGCATTATTTGTAAGCTAACAGAAAATGTCTGTGAGAAATGGCAGATCCTTTTTTTGGAATATATGTAGCTTCATAGGTGACATTTTTGGCTTCTTTTGGCACACACATATGCACAAAGGAAAAGAAAGATGAAAGGTTTAATTCACTCGAGCAGATCTAACTGAAAAGCTTTAAAGTAGTTGTGAACTTCTGAGTGTCGTGGCATTCTGCCAAGCCCATAAAAGAAGGTTGTGGTATTTTCTTTCTGTCCATAAAAAAATGAGGCATGGAACATTTGACCTTGCTAGTTCTCCCCCACCCCTTCATTTTTTTTTATTTTGAAAAATGAACTATGAGAAGAAACCTCAGAAAAAAAAAATCTCAGGCTCATGAGAAGCAGCATTTTAAAGCAAAATGCGTGTAAATTTTGTAAGGATTTTCTTAATTATGTAATTTCTCAGTCTAGTGTATACTTTTGATTGTTTTGGAGTAGTACATATTAAAACCAACAACAATGAAAATGGAGGGAATGAAAAAAGCAATTTAAATTATTTTATTCTCTCATTCAATGCAGAATTGGCACACATCTTCCTTGCTATAGATTTTTAATTGAGTGGTCAGGCAGCCAGCTTGCCACGTTTCACATGCATTTTATAATATATCCTATGTTGCCTCTGAATACAGAATTTTTTTGTTGTTGTAGTTCATATTAATTGCTTTCTGTTTTGCCACAATTTATAGTTGGTGGCTTTATGGCATGGATGTAAACGTTTATTAATTGCTCAATAGCTTTTTTGTCTGACCTTGTGTCATTTGTGTTGGTCTTTGAAATGGAAAGAAATTCCTGTAGGTGCTGAGTGAGCAATGAGTTGTGAGAGGGCAAAGAACTGCTGAAAATCTATTGTCCTTGGCCTGTTTTCAAATGACAGCTCTCTTTATTGACCATGCATTTTACAAAGACATAAGCACTCTCCCATTTTTCAAAGTTCCAAGTCCCCTGAACCTTAAAACAGGCTCAGATTTCCAAGTGCTTTGAGAGCTTTTGAAAATTTATGGTCCTTTTTTTGTCCAAATACTGTCCAAGTATGAACAGATTTACAGATTTCTCTATTCTAACTTGGGAACTTCACCTGAAGGGTGGCATAAATGGGTTCATCCTTGTTCAAATGAACGTTTAGAGAAGATAAACCATAGGGAAGTTTTTTAACTATATAGGAAATCCTGTTTTGTACAAGAAAGAGGATAAGACTGTTCAGTGGGTGAACATGTAGTCTGTGTAGATGCAAGAGACTTGACAAAGCAATATCTTGAGATGATGTTTCCTCTGTTATTGATAAACTTCAAATCACTGTGTGATAGAGCTGCCCAGTATGAGGACCAGTTAATATTACCTTATTTAAACAAAATAAAACAGTTCATGAATAGAAAAGAAGCTTACTCACAAGAGTTCATCACAGGGCTTACTAGAAAATGAGGAAAATTATTTGATTTTTAAAAACTTACTATCAAAATAAATTTTTAAAAATTTCTGCGCGTAAAAGTGAGTGCCATAATTTCCACATAACAGAACATTTTTTTTCTCTTTTGCAATTTTAATTGACATATGAAAAGAATTTCTGATCAAAACTACCCTTTTGGTCAAGAAAAATGTTAATGTTTTGTTGACCATAAATCATTTTGATTTTACTGCAATTTATAATAATATTTCCTGGTTTCCAGCAGCCAATATGTTTTCAAGGTTTTTTCACCTATTTTATTTATTTTGTACTTATTTTTATTATAAATTAAAAGACAAGTGGTTTAATCTACAAGGCAAATTTAAACTATACTACTAATCACCTAGAAATTGACCTTTAGCTGTAGATTCAAAAGCTCTAGTAATTTTTTTGCAGTGTTTTGTGTAATCAGTTTGCTTATTGCAGCACTCTTTTTTTTATTCTCATGCCTATTTTTTGTTCAAATACTAACTTGAGATAAAATTTAAATAAAAACGTTTTATTTAATGAAAAAGAAATCTTTGGTGTTAGATCTAGCTGAGATGTTGAACTATATAACCAACATACTGTTAAGAAAAATTTCCTTTCCTATAACAAGAACTCAATCAATGACCAAGTTATGTATGTCTTGGCTTAGTGTTAGGGCACATGATCCCTTACGCATTCCTTAAGGTAGAATTTTTATTTTATGAGGTATTTGTGCCTAAAAATACAGAATGCATTCCATGGAACAGATCAGAATCTTAATTTGGATCTATGATGAAACCATACGTTTTCTCACTACTAATGGAAAAAAGTGACATTATAAAACAAATGAATAAATTAAATTAATTAAATAATTATTTTGTCTTAACCTCCCTTTTCATTCAGTTTCTAAGTGAGTTTCTAATTTGTCTACCCTCATAGATACATTTTTGTTCAGCCTGTGCAATCACCATAACTACTACATAGGTCAGGAGTAGATGCATTGGTTTGGTTTTTCTTTCCTCAATATAATTTAGAGCTTTCTTACCCACCTCTGGGCTGAGGGCAGTGCTGGAACATCCATAGTTTTGAATTTAAATAAAAGATGAATAAGAAGCTAAAATTTCAACTTCTTACAAATTACATAAAATGATCTAGTATAAAATAAACCACAGAATGTAGCACATCAATTTTAAGACATAACAAGAGGCATACTGGAATGTGTGAGTATGTGGAAATGCACTATTATTTTCATGAATGTAGACTTAAATCCCACTCATATGAACACCTGTTCTTTCTATAGTTTTCATCTTAATGAGTTTAGGGAGGCTTGTATCTCTGAACTGAGAGTAGTTCTATCATTTTGACATTTAATTTTGTTTGTCTTTTATAAATGTCTTATGAAATAAGAGAATCATTTAGCATCTGTTATCTCCTAACATCTGTCTTCATTAGCCATTGTTAAATATATACACAAGACATTAAAATTCAGATTATTTTTCTCCTCTTAAATCACAAATAGATTTAATTATTGATGCAAAAGTCTTACCATAAAAATTGCTCATTGACGATTTAATGAGTTCTCACATTTACACTGGATTTACCAAGGGAACTATCTTTTTCTCCTACAGCTATGAGGGAATACTCAATAGCTCATGCCTGTTTAAAACCCCTTTTTTGTCTTCCCATTTTTTCTATATAGCCATTCTAGCAAATAAAAATGCAATAGGATACATTTTGGTTTTTTAAAATTAATATTATTAAAAAAAATTATTGGAGGGGAGTGACAGCCTTTTTAAGAAATGATGAAAACAGGTTAGTAGAACAGAGAATAGCGAGTATAACAGAGAATAGCGAGTATAAGTGTTACTGTAGTGCAACATAAAAGAATATAAAGCTGTATAAGTAACATACTAAGTTACTGTTACAGCCTAAGTAACATCAGGATTAAAGAGTTACATACATGCATGAACAGGCTGAATTCATGAGTACAGTAGCTGCACAGTGAACTGTCAAAGCTGAAGTCAAAATTCTTGGGAATAAGATTATAGACTTGATGCTTAGCTGATTGGACATAAAGATACAAATGAATCGTTACTTTTATCCAGTTGTCACTGGGACAATGTTGGGTGGAATTATGTGTTATCATTGATTATGAAAGAAGTTGTAAATTAGTGCTCATTCAGACACTGAACACTTCAGATCCTGAACAGTTCAGCAATCTGAGCTATCCAACTTCTTGTCCAAAAGACCTAGAGAAAAAATCAGAGGGAAAAATACTAATTTTACATTAATACAAACCTAGTTTTAAATTCATCCAATTGCTATACTTTACCTATATATTATTCAACTAGATAATGTATCACCAAAAATTATTTGTTCACTGCCAAAAATTATTTGTTCCTGAATGGAATAAAAGCAAACTGCAGTGTTGGAGATTATTAATTTGTTAGTCCATGAGAATCCACATAAAATATTCCCAACAGGTACGTAGGTGAGTGTTATTTCAAATGTTTTTAATATAATTTGGAAAATTTGTTTAATTCTCTTTCTATGAAGAGTTATTATATTTTGTTTTTTATACATTTTGGTGGATTAATGGTGGCTGGACACCAAAGCCACTTTATCCCTCTCCTCCCCAAGTGGACAAGGGAGAGAAATTATAATGAAAGGCTTGTGAGTCAAGAACTCACCAGTTACAATCATGGACAAAACAGGCTTGACCTTGGGAAATTAAGTTAAATAATTGCCAATGAAATCAGAGTAACATAATGAAAAATAAAAGCTGAATCTTAAAACATCTCCCCCCTACTTCTCCTTTCTTCTTAGGCTCCACTTCACACCTGTTTTTCTCTGCCTCCTGTCCAGTGGTGCAGGGGGATAGAAAATGGGGATTGCAGTCGGTTCATCACAACGTGTCTCTGCCACTTCTTCCTCACACTCTTCCCCTGCTTCATGTAGTGTCCCTGCCATGAGAGACAGTCCTTCATAAACCTCTCCGGTGTGAGCTCTTCCCATGGGCTCCAGTTCTTCACAAACTTCTGCAGTGTGGGTTCTTCTCATGTGGTCAGTCCTTCAGGAACAACCTGCTCCAGGTTCTGCCAGGACACTGCTCCAGCATGGGCATCCTGGGGGCTCACATCTCCTTCTGGCATCTCCCTGTTATTGTGTGAGGTCCTCTGGTTGGATCTCTGCTCCCCTGTGGATCTCTGTTCCCCATGGGCAACAGAGGAATCTTAGCCCTTCTCCATGGGCTGCACCAGAGCTTGCAGGGGAATCTCAACTCTGGTTCCTGGAGCAACTCCTGCCCCTCCTTCTGCACTCTCCTGGGTGTCTGCAGGGCTGTTCTTCTCACACATTCTCGCTCCTGTTGTCTGGATGAAGTTGCTCCTGTGCAATAATTTTTCTTCTATAATGGACTATCTCAGGGCTCAGCTTTGGTGAGTGGTGGGTCTGCCCTGAAGCCAGCTGGCATTGGCTCTTGTTGGACATGGAAGAAGTTTCTGGCACGTTCCCACAGAACCCACCCCTGTAGCCCCCCCCACCAAAACTTTGCCAGGCAAGCCCAATACACATTTAATCGTTAACTGTTCCATATGTCCTCAAACAATCAACAGATGTTTTTTCTGCAGAAAGTTAATAATATCTACAGTAATTTTTAAAAAAGAGACACTCAAATTTCAAATGTTCAACATTTTGCTTGCATATAAATCTGTGACTTTTAATGTGATGTCAGTTATATGAGCATATTTGTTCAACAGTTTTTACAAGCACTTTGTACTAGTAGGTGTTTGGCATAGTATTTGATGAGTCTTTTTATTAAAGTACATTTGCTAATTTCTATTGCCATGTCAATATTTCATGGACATGTACACCTCACATTCAGGCTTCTCTTTGATGTTTCTGAATATATAACTAGAAGTATACATTTGACATCCTGGCTTGACTCATGAGACCTGTCATAACTGATTTAAAAGTTTTGTTTCTAATTTGCTATATACATCAAGTGATTGTTTAATTTGGGCATCTAATATGTTCTGTTTGGAAAGAACTCTCTGAAAACACCTGACTGGAAAAAAGTTGGAAATTTTAATATATTTTGATCCTTTCATCTGATGTCCCTGACCTATACTATATTTTTTCCTCCTGGTGAGTTTATGTGCTCTATTCAAAGATTACCTCAAAAATTTCTTTTTATACTTTCCATCTTTTGCTGTGCTGCTTCTCTACAGGCTATTGACTTGTATTTACTTTCTGCTATAAATAAGTGATGTTTTCATGCAGCTGTATTTTTCCAGGAATATATCTAGTTAATGACAAAGTATATGCTTATCTAAGGTCACTAAGGGTCACTGGATATTCCCATGTTTTTTTGTTGCCTTGCCATATAATGGATGGCCATTAGGCACTCACAAGGAAAATCACACATATTACAGTCTCAGAGAATGTGCTCTACTCATTTTTTCAACCCCATGAACATTGTAGATGATCTCAAATTTAGCAGGAGAGTCCTACCTAGATTATATTACCATATGAAATAAAATGTGCTGTTTCTTTAAGTTTAAAATTTTCAATCTGGTGGAGCTCAGTTCTGTTTACCAGGATGTGTGGTCTTCTCAATTTGGCTGTTCATCAGACCCATATATTTACTCTATAATATCTAAGACTTCGTGGTTTTCCTTTGTTTCTAATAATTTACAAGTCAGATAAAATGCAGCAGTTTTTTTTTTATTAATGTGTGATAATATAGACTGTTTGTTTATTTATTGCTTCTTGGAAGTTAGGATTTTTCTTTTATTTTTTTGTCTTTCTCCCACAAACTTTTTCTTCCTTTTTTTTTTGCCTAAGTGATGGAATGATGAGAGAGACAAAAATTGTGGCTGGGAAGGAGAGGAGGTGGAAGTGTGCAGTTTGCTGCTTCTCTGAGCTGGGGGACTTTTCCTTGGAAAATGCAGAGATACCATGAGATTTTGGCTAGGGGTCAGGGGTTGGGCTCAGTCCTGTCTCCCTGTTTGGCTCTCTGGATCAGAGTGGAGACAGTTGTTTTGGGTTGGAAGAGATCTTAAAGTTCATCCAGTTCCTGCCATGGGCAGGGACACCTTCCACTAGAACAGGTTTTTCAGAGCCCCATCCAGTTTGGCTTTGAACACTTCCAGGGATGGGGCATCCACAATTTCTCTGTGCCAGTGCCTCACCACTTTCACAGGGAAGAATTTTTTCTTCTGTACAAGTAACCTAAATTTCCCATCTTTCAATGTAAGCCATTTCCCCTTGTCCTATCACCACAGTCCCTGATGAAAAGTCAGCTTCAGTGTAGGCTCCTTAGATACTGAAAGGTTGCTCTGATCTTTCCACTCAACCTATTTTTTGTCCAGGAGGAACAGCCTGAACTCTCTCAGCCTGTCTCCCTTGGGAAGGTGCTTCAGTCCTCTTATCACCTTGGGGCCTCCTCTGGACTTGCTCCAGCAATTCTGTGTCCTGAGGAGCCAGTTATGATATTAGCGGTACAATGCAGCCACTCATTCTGTGCTTCTCATAAAAACAGGCAACACATAAACAAATGTATTGATCTTTGTGCACTTAATCTTCTTGTGACTTCTGTTCACTGCTTCTAAGGTTGTTTTCTGGTTTAACACTGCATTATATTACTTATTAAAATATTGATCTAATTCCTTTATTTCTTTGTTGTTCTGAGTTGAACTTAAAAGGTGGCTCCTTGAATGTTCTTTGGGAAAGGAAAATTGCAGTAAAATGCTCAAATATAAAATCATACAACAATTAATTTAAGAATTCACCCTGAAATCTTGATGACTTGCACAAAAAAAGTGAAATAAGTGAGAGAAAAAAGTGAGTTGTATAAAAGTGTATAGATGAAGATAATGGAGACCAAGCTAGGTTTTACAAGAAATAACATTGTATCATGGAAAGGCAAAATTCCTTCATTTATCATAACCTACTGTTTATAAATTCCAGGTGATGAAAAATCTCCATTAGAAACTCCTTGAGAAGTGGCCCTCTGGCCAGGGGGAGAAGATACAGGCAGCAGAAGAAGGACTATCTAGTATTTTTAGTTGTTTTTCCCCTAAAGAGAGATACTGATATGTATTCAAGTCTATCACAACCCTGGTTATAACCAGTTGTGGTTTCCTCTGTATAAAAAGCTGTGGTGTTTATTTTGGTCCTGCTAGATGTTAAACACATGCATGTTTTCCTTGGATAGAACCTTCTTCAATTTGTCAGTGTTCTTTCATTCATTTCAAGATTTGAGTTCTTGATCCCAAGTCTTAGTTGAAGAAAACAACAGACTTCCTGAAATAAGATTCCAAACAGCCTGTGATAACTCCAAAATCAAAAGACAAGGCAATGCAATGCTATCTTTGCCTCACATTTTGAAAAGGACAAAAACTCACATTTTGAACTTCGTCAAAGGCTTGCTGAGCATCCAGACCTTTGTGTTTGGAAATTTGAACCTGATACTGTTCTTAGCTTACTCAAATTCATGCTACACTGCTAATGCTCCTAATGGAAAATTAGGACAGAGTTTTTGAAAGTTGCTATGACAACTAGTCATTTTCAAATAACCTTGAGAAACATGTACAGGACTAAAATGCATGTAATGGAGTTCTTAATTAAAAATGTCCATTGAAATAATAATTTTTGTAATGTATTTGACACTAGCTTTCTCTTATTTATTTGTATCAATTTAGATTTAAGGTGCTTTTTTAAGCTACTGACTTGATTTTTTTTCCAGACATAATTATTTGCAAGTGAAATGAAAAAATGCCAGTAAGACTCATAGAGAGAAATTTTGACAAAATCTCTATAAAAACAGTTGTTGTTTTTTTTTTATGTTCAAAACATGTGGCAGGCTGCTAAACACAAAGAAAATGTTCTACGCAATATTTGCCACTGTGTGTGTTCTGGTTTTACACAGTGAGAAAAACAATTTCTAATGAGAAATAAATGGAGAGCTGAGCTCCACAGTCACTTTATGTCTGAGGTTGTTTGGTGTTCAACACTAAATACGGCTAAGTGATAATTTTATATATTGATGCCATTCACATAGATAATTTTTCATTCCATTCACATAGATAATTTTTGAAAATAACATTTTTGTAAATTTAGTTTAAAAATAGTCATATGTACTAAATACTATAAAGGTCATACTGGGAGGGAAATATAAAAACCCTGCTATGTATTTGTCATGTTTCACACACAGGACTGAATTCACTTTACATATGGGGATTGAAGGCTATCCATTTGTTTGCAATGAGTTCTTAGGTACAATGGGACAATCAAAACTTAAAATAGCAGCATTATATTACTTTCTGAAAGTAGATTGAGATATAAGCTCTATTATCTTTATTCAGTTTTCGTAGGAGCCATGAATATGAATTTTAATTTACAATACAAAATAATAACCATCAAATCACGCTTAGAAAAGTCCTTATTTTCATATACTATTTTTAGAAAATCAATCTCATTAATTAGGAAAAAACCTTTCTCAGTGTTCATGTTAATTTTGCACCACCTCTAGATGTATGGATGTAGGTATTGGGGCCCAAAGTCCAATGATCCAAAACTCAGTAATCTAAGAATCTGAGAGATGTTTGGAAACAGCATTGATCCATTAAAGACAACATTAAAATCAATTACAGACAAATACTGAGCAAATCAATTGTGTTTGTGACACACTGCAAAATCAAAAAAAAAAAGGCTGCTTGACATCAGGAACTCAGTCAGCAAAGCTGTCTTTCATATTTGTAAATTAACAGTTCCATGAAACTGGATGGAGTTAAACTCAGAATGCTATGCACTGTTTTCCTGTATTTGGGAAAAAAAAAATATGCCGCTTGTGTGCTTTTAGAGTGGTGATTGATTATGTAGTGTTGAGGTTATGATGAACTACAGAAAAACATATTCAGGTAATAGACATGATGTTCAAGATGAAGAACTTGGAAAAGTCTCATAAAGCAACCAAACAGTATATAAAAAGAAAACCTAACAAAACAAAAACGACTATGCTCCCATATTTGGTTTAATGAGATATTGATAAAAATTTAAAAAACAGGTGTTTAGAAAGCATCTATTGTCTCTGCAGTGTTATAATCCTCTTGCAATTTTAAATACTAATCCTAAATGTATTTCTGTTAGCAAATTCCAAATCGCTACTTACTTTTATATGTGATAAACATGGAAAAATGAGTACATTCAAATTCATAAATAAGATTAACTGTATGAATTTTAACTGCAGTAATGGCAGTCATTTAAAATTGTCTTCTGCATGAATAAGACAGCAAATTATTATACCAAAATAACTTTAACCTCTGGTTGTTAGACATTTACAAATAATTGGCAAAGAAATTTCACACCAATATAATGGGTTTTCATGACGTCGTGATGCAAAGTAGTATTTAATCTCTTTAAAATAAATCTGTGTTGAATCAATCTTGGTGGCAAAGTAAGGTAGAAAGAATTAGTCTTTACTTGCAAATGTTTCTTATTTACTTCAGACATTCACTTACAGACACAGTACATGGCTAATTTTACTAAATCTTCACCTTTAGAATTATTTGAATTGTGCTGTTAAAGGAAGATTGCCACCTTGTTTTTATTAGTGTTGCATATTTATCAGAAATATATCTCTGACATAAAATTACCATTTCTCTAATCCATGGAATTAAAAATCAGCTAACCTGAATTCAGTGCTTTAAAAAATGCTTTCTTGTTTCTCTCCAGCAAAAAACACAGTGAAGTTGCCAAAATAATTTGTCCATTTTTAGTCTCAATGATTTTTTGCAAAAAACTAAAATACATTGTTTGTGCAGTTTTGCATTTCAGTGTGTATTCTGCACCACTAGAAAGAAGTGCTGCTTTGAAAGAGCTAAATAGTTTGATTTAGGAGCACTGAGGAAGACTCAGCTTGGGCTTCTGTTCATAACTTCCACTTTAGCCATGAATTTCTTCCCTAAGTCTTCAATTTTTTTTCTGTATGGCCTCAAGAAAATCACTCTTTCCTCTACTTTATTGACCAAACAGAACCAGAATATTCTTGTGATCATCCTGTATATCTTAGTGTAGCATCTCCTGATCTAAAAAATTGCTTGCTGTGGGATTACGTGTCACTGGTTCTGTAAGGCATTCTTGTGTCTGAAGAATGGACCTCTGTGAGACAGTGGTGATGTGGGCATTTTTGTTGCTGTGAAAGGTCTTGTGCTGAATAAAACTGGTGGCTGCAGCTCTCTGGCCACAGAGAGCAACACACAACATTCCCAGGCATTGTCCTGGGGAAGGCTGTGAGAAGACCAGAGAAAAGAATGATAAACAATTCTTATCTTCAGTTTCTGCGCCTGTTGTTGTGAGCATGTGGAATGTGTTATGGAGATTTGTTTACCAAAGGGTGATTTCTTAATTGGCCAATGGTGGTTTCTTAATTGGCCAAATCACCTTCTGACTAATAAATGAAGTAATAAGAAAACTACTAGCCAATTGGTGTTGTACACGAGTTCTGTGGAATATGTGTAAAATGAGTCATGTGAATAAAGAATGGGCTTTTCCTGCATGGCTCATGGCTGATTTATTACAACAGATTATAAACTGACTTACATGTTCAGAACTTCTTCATTTGTTTTTTTTTTTCTGAGTTTTCTTTGGGAGTTTTAAAAATATTTTTTCTGCTTATATGTAGATTTAGTGGTAGGAGAAGAAAAGGGACAAAACAGCTGATAACATTCTGTCTCTTCAAGAAAAATTCCGCTTGAGCTATTCTAGAAATAATACAATTTTACTAGTAGTTTAGTAATCACTTTTGTGCCAAAGCATCATATGGAAACTCTGCTAAAACAGGTTCTTCAGAATTGTATGCTCCATGATGTTTTGTTTCAGAATTATATGCATTGTGACATTTATTGGTTTTGTTTCTCATGGTTTTTTGTTGTTTCTCTGGTTGTTTTTGTTTTTGTTGTTTTATGGGCATTGGTGGGTGTTTCGTTTGTTTTGTTTTGTTTTTGTTTTCATGAAACAACACTTGCCATAGAAAGTTTCTAAACACTTTGGCAAAGCATGGAGACAGAATTACCAGTATAATAGAAAACATAATTAACTGCTAAAATAGATATGAACACTGCAGAATTTGCTACACTGATGTTTACAAGCTCATCTATAATATTTTCCAGCTTTATCAGCTTAGAGAGTTAATGTGAAAGTGTTCAGTTTAATTCATATTCATAACTTAATCCTATTCATAACATAATCAAATAAAAATTCCACTGGCAAATTAACGAAGACTTAAATAACCAGTGTTGGATGCCCCAATGATTCACAAGCAGGGGAAAAGGTGGCTAGTAATAATAAAACACATCTGAAATTTTTTGAGTTGCTTTTAGTTAGTTTTTTCATCAGAGCCTCTTCTGGGTACTTCTGAACTGAGATGTTCATGATAGTTGAGATTGACAAGGACAAAAGGGAGGCTTTCCTGTGCGATTTCCTTTCTTAGACATAGAAGTTATACTAGAACTATCTGGTTTATTAAGATTATATGTGAATCATGTTTAATTCTGAAATATTAAATAAGAAAGAATATCTCCCCAAAGGTTTGCAATAGACATATTGGCTGTTAATTGCCACTTCTGACACTTACAGTGCAATATATTAGATCTCCATATACCATATGCTTCAACTTAAAAGTTTTTCCTCTGTGTTACCTCAATTTATAATCTCAGTTTAGCTGTGCATATTGGTATTACCAAGGCTGTATTGTACACTCACATCCATCTAACCTCATACAAACAAATACGAATGTTACAGACATGTGTAAATTTTTTAGCAAACTCATCATCCAAACGGACTATTTAACTGGTAACAGCTACAACTATATAACTGTTATTCAAATCCATGTGCTCTTGTCCCACTTTTATTTCCTTTCCTTTTCAAACTACTAAAAAACATCAGAATTTATATCTATTATTGCAGATCTCATGTGATTGTTCTTCAGCTGTGTGCTTCTTCTCAAGTCTGTCTTAGTGGTTTTGTTTGGGTACCCAAATTGAAGATCTGAACAGAAAAGCTAATGCAAAGCTGTTCTGCACACCACTCACACCTAGGCAATGTCAACCTTCTGGCAATAGGTTTCTGAATATGAATTTCCACAAGGTAGTCTTGCAGGTTTGGCAAATTCAACATTTTTATTCATCTTCAGTAAGTTTGCAGATGACATCAAGTCAGGTGGGAGTGTTGATCTACTGAAGTGTGGGAAGGCTCTGCAGAGGGATCAAGCCAGATTGAATTGATTGGTTGAGGCCAATTTTATAAGGTTCAACAAGACTAGGTGCCAGGTCTTATTTTGTTCAGAACAACCCCAGGCAGTCCTACAACAGACTGGGGACAGAGCAGCTGGAAAGCTGGAAAAGGACCTGGGTGTGCTGGTGACAGCAGCTGAACACGAGCTCAGGTGTGCCCAAGGAGGCAAAAAGGCCAATGGCACCTGGCCTGTATCAGCAATAGTGTGGCAGCAGGACCAGGGCAGTGATTGTCCCCCTGTGCTGGGTGCTGGTGATGCCACACCACCAATCCTGGGATCACTTCTGGGCTTCTCACTACAAGAAAGACACTGAGGGGCTGGAGTGGGTCCTGAGAAAGGAACAGAGCTGGAGCACAAGCCTGATGAGGAGTGGCTGAGGGAGCTGGGGGTGTTTATGCTGAACAAAGAAGGCTCAGGGGGGGCCTTATTGCTCTCTACAATCACCTGAAAGGAGGTTATAGTTCAGGTGGAAGTTAGGGTCTTCTCCCAAGGAATGTGGCAGGACAAGAGGAGATGCTTTCATGTTGCACCAGGAGATGTTTAGATTGACTATTAGAAAAAATTTCTTCACTGAAAGGAGGGCCAGGCACTGGAACAGGGAAGTGGTAGAATCACCATCCCTGGAAGCATTAAAGAAAATATGTGGATGTGGCTCTTGGGAATATGTATTAGTGGTGAACAAAGCCAATGCTAGGTTAATTGGCTGGGCTCAATAATCATTTCCAAACTTAACAATTATGTAGTTCTATTACTCTGTCATTTTATTTGGTATTTCAAACAATATTTAAACTGGTTAGATATCACACAGTCGGAATTATTTTTTTTCCTCTGTGCATAGCTATAATCTTTGTAAGCTGACATAAAAGTGTCACAGTGTCATGGTTTCCTGCGACATGGAACCTACTCTATCAGCTCATGAACAGCCAGTCTTTTTGCAGCTTCTGTAGAAATTTACAGTTTTCAGAACATCTGAGCATCAGAAGAAAGTCTATACTACCACAGGTCATGGATAAAATAATTTCTCATGTACTGGAATATGGACTATTTAATACAATCATACATATATTCTCATAAATTTTTAATGTACTAAATATCAAATGCCTGTAAATTCTACAGTGTTCAATCTAGGTAAATAATAGGATATTGGACACGTTGGCTGTCATTACTGCTATCCATTCCCTAGATATGTAGGGGAAAGCATGAATGCTTTTCTCCTGCAATATTTTAATATTATGGAAATCAGGCAATGGTTCACTGTGCAATAAAATCACATGGCATAAAAATATTTTTATGTGACAAAAGAGATGTGAATTCTGTACTGTTAATAGCTGGTGTTAGGTTCAGTTCCATATATGCTTCCTAAGATCCTTCATAAGGAGGGATCATGATATAACTTGTGTTCAGAAACTACTCTTAAAGTTAGAGGGTTTGCATCTCCCTGGGAAGTTCCATCACAGATAGAAATGCCTAGTGATTTTCCATGCTCCCTGATTTCTCTTTTTGTTCATGTAAGAATCATCTTGTGAGAGCAAAGCATTAAGAACAAGTAGATTTAGACATTTTAGTAGCTAATGTTTCATCAATAATTTTACACTAGATTGATCAAGGATGAAACCGTGTTAATCACAATGACTACAAATTTTAAAGGAAAAATGTCACTGAATTTAAAAGCCTCCATCATCTGTATATTTCATTCTTAGTTCTCTGTCTTGGAATAGACATAGAAATGCCAATTGTGATGATGGCTGTAGTTATATAGTTACTTGTAACAGAGATATTGGGCTCTACTGAGATTTTCTATTAGCTTCATGTCATTCATCAAATGGTTTTCAGATTACAATAACTTGCCATTTCTGCCTACCAGGACTGGACTTTACCAGGCAGTTCAAGTATTGATCCATCAAGGCAGTGAATATCATAGGTACTGGTCCTTCTGCTGCATCCTTTCTACCCTGATTGAGTCATTGATCATTTCTATTCTGAATATAGGTCACTGAAACCAGTGGTTCATTTTTAAAGTCTTCATTTCAAAAGCTGTATGAGGCAATGTCCAAGTCATCTTTGGGTACAGTGGGCCTAAGACTTAATGGTACCACCATCTGTTTGCTGTGAAAGGACAGAATTATCTAATTAACATTATTTAAGCAACATATGAAGATTGTAAGTTTTAAACATTGACTAAAATGAGGAGTTATAGAGAATGTGGTAGATACCTACTTTAAATAGATGGGAACATTTTGCCCCTCCTGCTCCTTTTTTCCATTGGATATCTGAAATGTGGACACCACAGAGATAAAAAATGAGAAAAGCAACCAGAAACATTTGGTTTCTGATCAAGTTAGTTTTTTACCCTCACTTAGCATAAACTTGGTGCTTCTAATTGAAACCTGCAGAATTATAATTGTATTGATGTTAAGTATATATTCTATGTCACTGATACTATAAACAATAAATTAATCTGAAATACCTAGCCAATGATTTGATCTTAGAAAACAGAAAAATATATTAAAACGTTTAGAACTGCAACAGTATTTTCTGTCTCAGTAAGGAAAGGTGCTGTAAGTAATTCCTCAGTAAAATTTCCATTTATGTATGGTTTTCTATGGAAAACAAACAGAAGTATCTGATTCCTTATTTGAATGATTTGTGCAAAATGTTGTAATTATTCATTGCTAATATCTTCCTACTACATGAATAGTCAAAAAGATGGAGAGGTCAAACTTCCTGATCCTTACTTCTTTTAAGAGACTGACAGATGAGGGAAAAACAATCTGACACTGACCATTGTTGCATCAATAATTGAATAACTTAATTTGGCAATTATAAATGAGCTTTGGCCATGCTATCATTTAATTTCCATGTCCCTAAAGGCTGTCATAGATTTTCTACTGACAGCCTGCTATTTTACATGATGTCTGTTTCAAGGCAACCATTTGTGTGCTTGCTTGATAATTTAGTGACCTAGTTCTCCTTCAGGTAATATTATATAATGCTATTTATGGCACATATTTGACTAGGTTAGGACTATATGTTATTTCCCAATTTTTCAACCTGTAAAATAGCATATCCTCACTTCTGCATTTTCCAGAACATGCATTTATTTTTAAAAAGTAATTTCACTGCTGATTTGCATAAACTGAGATTATTTTTGAGGCTTGGTTTATCTGCTTTATCTACTAATGTTTTTTACAACCTCTGCTTCAGAGCAGCTTCAATAACATCTTATGTTTCTGTGGCAACAAACACCCTTGTTATGAAATATGCCTGCTTCTGAATATAAGTGTCATGAAACAGTTAAAGCAGGTGAGCAGCAAAAATTTATTCTCCATCTGAATTTAAAGATCTTTGCAAAGAGCGAAGAGAACTTCTACTGGTGTATTCAGATAAAACTTGCCCTATGTATGTTTTCATCAAACACTGTTTGTATACCTTTCTTTGTACTTTGGGAATCTGTGCCAAAAGATACTGGAACTCCATTTCTAAAAAGCTAGTAATCATGTTTCTGATCTATCCAGGGAAATGAACTGATTCAATTCAACACTTAGCAGTAATATTTTTCAATAAGCTCAAGCTCTAAATCATATGGGAGGATATAAGTTTCAGAGGCTTTTCTCCATGTGTCTGTAGGTGGTGGACTAATAGTTTCCCAAGTCAAGACTATAGAGAGAGACAGGCTCTTTCATCAGATTCCAGATGGCACAATTAGAAACAGCACATAACTTCTCAACCTCATATACTTCTTTTTTCAATTATAGCAGCTGGTCTGATGAAAGCAATTACCTCTCCTGAAAAAATCTTTTCTTGCCCATAGTGCTAGACCATCATGGTCCTACTGCAATATAATCTGTAATACTGCTAATATATGCAGCCAAGACTTTCAAATATCTTTTTCACTTCTTTTTGTGTTTGCCACAAATCATACTTCACAGCTGAAGAGTGCTTTGCTCTTGTTTCAGTCAGAGGATATTAAATGGGGGAATCACTTTCATTCTCTCTACTAATCTTTTAATGTTAGTAGGAAGAGGTGACAATCATATTTCCAATTCCCTGGTGTATGTTGCAACCTGCTTTTAATATTTAGAATGTACTGCTTCAGGTGTGATAAATTTTCATTATATGTTGTCTTTGTTAGTGGAAAGGACAAAAGAATTTCTAACAGCTACTGGTGATCCCACACTTATGCTTTGTACAGATTCTCTCTCTGACTTGTGCCTTTTTATCCTAATACTATAATATTGGCTACATGTTACCAACCTGTCCTAGAATTCAGTAGTTCAGTCTCTGAAAATCTGGCATTTCTTAGAGATACGTTTCTTATCTTCTGTTTGTTAACTCTTACACTGAATCCTTGATATGTTAGTGTATGCCTGCTACATTAGGCAGCATCAAATTATTTTCTTGACAGGAATATTTAATTAAAAGCAATTAAAGTGTAATCAGGTCATTAAACCTTCATTCTCCTAGCATTAGAAAGAATTAAAAAATAGAGTATTTTCAGAAATACCAAATTTTCATTTGGTTAAAAATCACTGAGAAATAATGCTTTTTATTAAAATGGAGAAATAGTGTTTATTGTTAATCTCCTCCTGATTAAATTTTTATATGTGAACTTTAATTCAATTTCTTATTCATAGAATAAAAGAATCACTTAGGTTGGAAAAGAACTCTAAGATAATTGAGTCCAACAAGAAACCTAACACTGCAAAGTCAACCTTTAAAAGATGTCCTAAAATGCCACGTGTAAATATCTTTGAAATACCTTCAGGGATGTTGACTCCATCACTTCTTTGGACAGCCTGTTCCAATATCTGATAATCCTTTTGGTGAAAAAGTTTTCCATAAAATTCAATCTATATGTTCCCTAGTGCAACTTGATGACATTTCTTCCTGTCTTATCTCTTGTTGCTTGGGAATAGGGCCTGACCCCTACTTAGATAAACCTTCTTTTCAAGCAGTAATAGAGTGAGAATGCCTCCTCTGAGCCTTTATCTCCAGCCTAAACACTCCCAGCTACCTGAGCCACTCCTCAAAGGACTTGTGCTCCAGACCCTTCCTCAGTTCCCTTGCTCCTCTATGGAAAATCTCCACCACCTCGATGTCTGTGAAGTGCCCAAAACTGAGGACAGAATTTGAGGTGCAGCCTCACAAGGGCCCAGGGTAGGGGAGTGGTCACTTCCTCTGAAACACTGACAGGCTTGGAGCAACAACCATCTCTCTGTGAGGCCTTCTTCAGTGTTTGACCACCCTCTCAGTAAAGAAATACTTCCTAATATCCAGTCTGAACCTTCCTGATACAGCATTGAACCATTACCACACATCGATCCAAAGGAGGAAAGGTCAGCACCTCCCTCTCCATGCCACTCCTCAGGAAACAGTGGAATGAAATGAGGTCACCCCTCAACCTCCTTCTCTCCAAACTGAATGAGCCCAGAGTCCTTAGGTGCTCCTTTTTGGATATGCCTTCCAGCCCTTCCACCAGCTTTGTTGCCATCCTCTGGATCCATTCAAGGAACTCCACATCCCTCTTGAATTGTAGGGCCTGGAACTGCACACATACTGCAGGTGAGGTCACACCAAGGCTGAATACAGGATAGTCACCTCCCATGATAGATGATGATGCCAGGTTTGATAACCCCAGGATGGGCTTTGCCCTCTGGGCTGCCTGGGCACACGTGGCTGGCTCACACTGAGCTTGCTGCCAACCAGCATTCCCAGATCCCTTTCTGCAGGGCTGCCCTCCAGCCACTCCTCCCACAGTTTGTACTTGTGCCCAGCATTACTCCCTCCCAGGTACAGGATGGAGCATTTTGTCTTGTTAGATTTCATCCCATTAAGGTTTGCCCAATGCCCAAATCTATCTAGACCCTTCTGAGGGATATCCTTATCTCCACATGGAGGTAAGAGGAGGGATAATGCGTCTTATCTCAATAGCACCTTCCAGCTGGGTATCAAACAGCAAACCTGCTAATGGTGATTTTAACTCCTTCATTGAGTTAATTGACAAATACACGGAACAGATCTGCCCCTAGAACTGAACCCTGTGGAACTCTGCTGGTGACCAATGGCCAGCCAGGAGTAGCCATATACTATAACCCCCTGAGCTCTGTCATTCAACCAAGCAAGCACTAGATCACACCTTTAGCTGGTCCTCCAGCTGTGCCATTGCATTCACTTTAGTAAAATACTATGTTTCATTTGTCGAAATGAGTAATTCTAAATTCTATCACTTGCCCATTTATACTGGGGAACTGAAAGCGGTTTTATCCCTTATGCGAATCTGAAACTCTCTCAAAAGGCATGGACTTTAAAGACTGAGTTATGTAATTACTCATAACTGAGTTACATAATAACTTGGCTGGCTGCAAACATAACATGATTACAGCCTTAGACAAGCTGCATTTCTGCACCTGAATAATGAAATATCTAGTAAGAGCTACACTAGGAGCAAACTTTCCTTCTTTGTGTTAAGTTCTTGATTAAGGTAGCAGTATTTTGATGCCTGTGGCAGTAGATATAGAATGTTAAGGAGCTGGAATAGACTTCAAAAGCCACCTAGTCCCAACCCCCCCTGCCATGGGCAGAGACCTCTCACAAAAAAAAAATCCTCAGCTCAGTGATGATCTCTATTCTGCAGCAGTAGTACTCTGGACATTTTAGCTATCAGGGCCCTGTTAACTACTGAACTAAGAGTCTTAAACAGATTTTCACTCTTTCCAGAATCTGGCAGTATTACTTCTAGTTTTTTGCCCTAGTGCTTTTTTTTGTAATACATTTCAAGATTGGAATCCTGTCTATATATGGGAGAAGGTGATGGATAGACTTTAGCTGTCTTTTTTGTCTTTGTGGTTTTTTTTCCTCATTTTGTCTACTACAGTGGAAAAACAGATATTTCCAGGAAACTGAGACTCCACCATAGTTTTTTAAAAAAATGTTCAGACTTCCTTTTTGAGCAATCACAGCTCATTATCTGAAGTGAAACAAGGGCAATCCTGAGGCAATCCACTCATACACCTGGTGTGATCATTAAGCTGGACTTTACTTATTTATGTGCATATAAGCCAGGAACCTGTATATGACTGTTGTCCTAGAGCTGATTTCAGTATAATTTTTTTGGTTTGAAACACCATAAAAACCCATTAAAAACATGAATATTAAAAAAGGGCATGTTATGCACATAGAGTCTGGCTCACTAGTGTATGACTCTACATTTGCTCTCTATCAAAATCAAGGCAGGTGTGGCACATAAAATTTCAATACGAAATTTATACACTTTCTTTTGATATAGTTATGGGCTGCACTGAGCACATTATCAAGTATGAACTATCTGTAATAGCTTAATTAATGACAAGCTATCTGCTGAGCTCCTATAATATCTCTATCCATGCTCACTTACCCCATATGAAAAATGTGGAAATTCTAATGATATCTGGTACATTTATGTGAGATATTTGTATCATTAAAATATATAGAAATGAATGTTACAGTATCATAAACTAAGACTATTATCAGGAGTAGATTTAAACATTTTACAATAATATAAGCACAAATAAAAAAAAGTATATGCATAAATATTTGCAACACTGGGATCAATTTATTCACATCCATTTATATCCTTAAGTCTAGCTGGAGAAGAGTAGGTGTACATACTGCACTTATGCCAGTATATGATTTTTAATTTTGATCAATTCAGTTTTTGGTGTAAGGCAAGTGCATGAGAAGAAACACTTGGAGATTCAGAAAAGGATCTTCTCTGACATTCCTTATGCTATTTTCTTAAGTCTGAATGGACATAAATGACTTGATTATTTGGTGTTTTCTTGTTATAGCAGCAAACCCATTCTTTTGCAGTTTAGAAGCTTTCATTTCAATATTTGACCCTATAGAAGTTGCTGTCACTTGTACTGTACAGGATGCATTACCATGATAATTTTGATCACTTTCACCCTCTTCTGGTTTGTTATGAGAAGATTCAATTGACTACAAGACATGTGATAAACTCTGTGCTTTCCAACTCTAGATTCAGTATGCTTTAAAGTTTTGAAGCAGTAGATTTTCATATTGAGGATTACTATATATGTATTCAGACTATATGTACATAACTGAATGAAATTGTCACTGAAATAAACAGTGTGCCAGACAATATATTTATATAGCTTGGATTAGATGAAGTTATTTTGGAAGGAAATGCTTTATTTGAGAAACATTGTGTAGAATCCTTTCATTTTCTCAATGCTTTCTTAAGGCCATTTTTTATTTTGCTGATTTTCTTATTTCTTTCAGTAAAGCTTAATCACTCTTTTTGTATTTCCATAATTCATGAAATTATCTATAATTGTGTAATTAGTGTATACACGTGCAAACATATTTATAAGATATAATTGCAAATTCAAAGCAATAATTGTGATGAGCAGTGTAATAAAGAACTATCTATTAAACTTCTTAAATGCATAGTCTGTGAATATTCAGAAGCTAGTATTTAAGGCTGACTATGAAACTTGTTTAAGGGTCAACAATGGGTGTGCAAACTTTACAAGAATAACTGCAGCTGGTCAGAAACACCGTGACAAAACAATTTTAATTTAAACCATTTAACAATTTTCCGAAATGAAGGTGAGTTTTCACTCACTTCAGTAATTTGCTTGGCAGGAATTCCAGAGCATCTTTATTCTAACTAGGTGCAAATTTGGACTTTATTATTAAGGCTGGCATGCAATCTCTACATCGGGCCTAAAGTCTGGCTTCCCCCCAGACACCTGTGCACATATGTCAGCCCCGCACGCTCGAGGTTTCTAAAGCAGAGATTCCTGCTTACCTAGAGCCCATATAGGTAATTTTATCTCAGAGTAAGAATTGAGAAGCTCATGGCTCACTGCTGCAGAAGTGGCTTCTCTTCGCCCTGAGTCTTCTTCATCTCTTCCAAGTCTTATTCTTCAGTATCTAGAAGTCGAAATAAGGTGTTCATTTACCTTCATTGCAACTTCTGCTTTTTTTGTGATGCTGATAGTTTCAGATCTGACAGAGCTGGTACAGTTCAGCCTTGAGAAGAGAAGGCTCAGAAGGGATCTTATCAATGTATGTAAACATCTAAAGGTAGGGTGCAAAGAAGGAGCAGCCAGGCTCCTTTCAGTGATGCTTAGCAACAACAGGCAAAGGGCACAAGGTGAAGTGTGGGAACTTCAACCTGAGAATGACAGAACATGGGCACACATTGCCCAGAGAGGTTGCAAAGCCTCCCATCTTAGAGGGACTTTTTCCTTTAAAATCCTTCTAGATATGGTCCTGGGCAAGTGGCTGTAGCTGACTCTGTTTCAGAAGGAAGATTTTACCTCCAGAAGTCCCTCCCAATCTCAACCATTCTGTGATTCAGTGAAAACCCTATAAATACAGGTGATGAAGGAGTAACTATGTAAGCCAAGTTTCCTCTTCTGGAATAGTTTATACAACTATTGTGTTAGTTATATATTGTGTTTATATAACTATTGTGTTAGTGTTCAAATAGAATAAATTTTCACTTGTGAAATCTTACTTCACAGAAAATCAATGGAAATGTGATTTATATTTTATTGATGCTAGGACTTTGATGAATGCACTAATATACAAATAGATTATGGTGATAATTTTGTATGCCCCTTAATTTTCTTCAGCTTTTTTAATGTGAAGTTTGTAATCTGTAAATGGTGTATTTCCATGTAATTACATTCTCTTTTACTTGGTTAACAGAATTGTGTACAGAATATATAAATTGCTTTTATTATGCTTATTTTTTAAAAGCTATTTATAGAGTGATTTAAATTTTCCACATTAGTCACTGACTTGTATTCCACACTGTGTTAGATGACAGAGCTAAAACAAATTATATATATTTGACTTCTGCTTTCCTTGACAGTAATAAGCAGTGTTCTGTTAGATGCAGCTTTGCCATCAGGGGCATATTACTCTAATTGTATTAGTCTGTCAGAAACCAAGAATTATTGGCTCAAAACTAAAAACATATTTAACATTAGTGCATCCCTTTGGTCTTAAAATAAGAACTAGGGCCATTTGACAGTTATTATCGAGTGTATAATTTACTAGGCCCTCTTATTTTGCAAAGCTTATAAGTCGTAAAATATACTTTAGATCAAAAACATATATTCCTTCAAGAATTTAATAAACTCTTGCTCTTTTTTATTTTTAAATAATATACTATTTCTAATAAGGTTTTCTGAATTAATGGTGATTTAGAGTAAGAATGACATTACACTAAATTGTTTTTTGTGGCTGAATGTCATTCCATGTAGTAATCAGGTTCTCTCCGCCACCAGTAAAATACATTTGAATATAAACACAAAAAAGGAGGAAAATTTTAATACAGAAGCTATTAAGTGATTTTCCTTTTACCATGATCCATTTATCTGTGATCCTGAAATTAATGAAAATATTTTTTTCTCTGTTTGCTCACCAGGCTTGTTTGCATCATACCTAGATTATAGGTTTCAGGAAGTATTTTTCTTCCTCCTTGATAATATAACTTCTAGAAGAAGGAAGGTGGAGGGCACTCATCATCCTCTGAAGCAGTGAGAATTGGGCATAAATATAGGATGCAAGTCAGGTGCTCAGCTGGGTGAGAATCTGAGGGAATTGTCATGGGCCATATGAGAGAAGGAATGTTCCCTCAATTCAAGCTGTTAGTTGCACTGTCCCACTTTTTGGCTTACCTCCACCCCTTCCACCACTCTCCTGTAGCTTCTCAGTCTTTTCTGTTAATTTCAGTGAACAATTCAGGTCTCTTTTGGGTGCATTCAGAATTTTTGCACAATGATCCTTGCACTAGGGCTGCAAGATACTCATACAGCCCAAAGGGAAGTTCTATAATGTGTGCTGAACAGGGTTCTTTAGTTGTTCCAGCTGTCATTCAAGCCAAAGAATAGAGGGGAAATTCCTTGGTTTTGACTTAATAACTAATGACCATTTTTGTGTCTGTACCACTCTGTTGTCAAAGCATACTGATTCAGTAAAAATATTTAGGGGGTAAAATAAATAAAAATATTGGGACCTTGATTCAGAAAATCTTCTTTTTCTAGCCAAAAATAAAACTTTTAAAAACTTATGTCCTTTTGTTGTAAGGCTGAAATAATCCCATATAATGAAAAAGCACTCATTAAACTCTAATTGCATAAATAGGTTCTGGCCAGATGTCTCAGGTGTTATTCATCCCAATTCTACCTCTGCCAACAACACATGTTTAGATATATTTCAAAGAGCATATGTTAATATATCATCTATGATATATTTATGAGTGTTTGTGCATGTGTGTGTATTGCTATTACTCTGATAAACTAAGCATTCTAAATAAGAAAATACCATTGATTCTAGGGATGTAGGAGAGCTTTATAGTTTTAGTCAGACAGTTCATTCTCAGAAACAATTGTTTACTTTCCTTGTTTTTCAGTTCCAATGAATTTTCATTTATTGTTCCAATGCATTTATAGGTCAGTAAATGCAAACTCCTGTAAAGCAACCATTAGGCTGTGGTTAATACCAGGAAAGTAGCTGTACTCATATTCTTACACTGTGAAACTTTTCACTGTGTTTTCTGAGACATAGTTACTTGCTTTACTTATTATTTGTCAAGGCGAAGGGCTAATGAAATTCAGCAAGTAAACTAAAATAGGAAATCTGCTGCAAATGGAGGTCTTTGTCATAAACAAGCCGCAGGCTTTGATCCTGTTGGGACCTGCATGCCTGCAATTGTATGTATGAGACATTTAATGTTTGTATTGGAAAAATAGCTCAGAGATATAGTTAGCAGACTACACAGATCAATCAGAATTAGAACTGTGTCCATGAGGTAACGGTGAGTAGCTGAAATTTTTTTTGAAGCCATCCAAATTTTTTTAAGAGCAAAACTGGCATAGTAAAGTAAGCACATGGGAAACTCCCTGGTACATCACTCAGTCACACCCTGAGGGCACCAGCAGGCTTTAAAGCCCGGATCACACATGATACCATTTATCAAGTATTGCTGCAGTACTTACTGACTCTCTTCTCCAGAGGTCATTTTTTCTTGTTCAGGGCATGGAGGATGGACCTCTTCAAAACTCGGTTCAGAAATTAGTGTGGAGAATGAAAGGGGAAATCCATTGATCTCGATCCAAAAAAATTATTTCTTTAATTATTTGAATACATTTACTCTGGTATTCATTCTTTTCTAAATAAAGCATTACTGAATACTAAGCTATGTGAATAGACACATGTGTGATTTTAATCTCCTGGCAGCATATGCTGATAAAGAGACTACAGTAAACTGATCTTTCTCAGTTATTATCTCATTTAAGTGTGAAGAGGCTTTCCATGCACTCTGGCTGCAGTACATACTGCTGTATGAGATTCAAACCAGCTTGTTCAGATATAACTATGGAATCATGTAATGCAGGTTTGTTGTAGGCAATAATCAGGGCAAAATGGCTTTCTGGAAAAAGCTCTGTGCTGCCACTGCTTGACTCTTCAGCCTTTTTACATCCTGCTGCACCTAGAGTTCCGTTGTGCACCTTGTGTTCACCAGGAGCACAGAATCCTCCTGCCAGAGAACAGTGGTTTAGTGAAATGTGCCTCCCCTCAGTACAGTTGTGATGCAGAATAACTGAAAGGACTTCATTCCTCTGGTCAGACAATCATTTTGATGAGGTTATCACTTGTGAAAGATCAGCACCTTTCAGCCACTCTTCTCACTGTGCTTAGGTTCCCTTTTTTCAATTTTACTACTACTAAAAAAAAAAAAAAGGCTTCCCTTTTTATATTCTTTTCAGGGAGAAATTCTGATCTTGAATATATGGGTAGTGTATAAATACATCCTTAGATGTCCTACTTATTATGCTTTTTGAGAAATATTTTAGGGTTTGGGCCAAAACATCCTCTTGCATATGAATTTTTCAGCTGTGTAGCATTTCAATACTACACACTGAAATTGGCCTGTCCCACCAACCTGCTGTTTATATCAAGTGAATAAAGTTATAGATAGCATTTGTGTGAATATGAATATTAGATTTCAATACATTATTACTGCTTTGTGGTTTTTATCTACTTTATTACTGTCTTTCCTTTTTGCCACTGAATATATACTCACTCCACTGAATAACTTTCACTATCCTTTTTAGAATATTTTTAAATCTTTACTCTATATGTAGAATTGTTCAGAGAAGGGACAGATACAAAAGACTGATGTGATATCACACTGCTGTGATTATGCAGTTTAGAATAGCCTGTTTGAGTTGGAAGGGATGGACAACAACCATTTAATTCTAACAGTTTCTCATAGTAGGGACTCGTGTGAATTTGGAATAGAGTAGGAATAACTTAAGCTTGTCTATGCTTCTTCATGAAGACAGTCTTTATTACTAGTATTATTATTCATTCCTAAATTATCTAACCAAATCTAGGCAAAGAATACTTCCATTCTGAATTCATGCCATGCGTATGTGATTTTATGTAGTTTAAATTATCCCCATTATATTTTGTTTTGCATTATTTTCTCCTGAGTTATTAGTTAGAATAAATCCTTAAAAAACCAATTCCTTATTGGGACAAAAATATTCCTGATTGTAGATTGACCATGTGTGATAGACCCCTTCCTGAAGGTACAACTTGAGGCTGAACAGATATTAATTTCCTGCCAAGTACAGACCAGATCTTCTGTAATATTATGTATATAATACAAGCCACAAGGCTTGCAGAGATCTAAACTGATGTTGCAAGCATTGTGTTCAAAAGTGTTGCTCACTTTGGATAAAATGAAACATATAACTCAGCTATACAAAAGTAGAACTGTGAAATGTTGAGCACTGGTTATGGGTGGGAGCAGAAATAAAATAATAAAAAAACCTCGGGGAAAAATAGGAGGCGAAAGAAGATAATGTAAATGGGGAAAACAAGCAGAAAAAAGCAGAAATGAGAAGTATATGACTAGATTTCAAGGACTTGATCCCCAATGATTCCAGTTTTTTGAGGGAATGTTTTTGAAGTACAGTTTTCTAAAGCTATACAGAATAATTTCAAATGCTGGATTTCTTTCTTTTTCACCAAATACTCCAGTTCTAGCAAGCACAAAAAAAAAAAATACAGAAAAAAGTCTTAAGATTCCAGGTAAAAAATGTCTTGTTTTGTCGAGTAAATAATTAATTCCCCCAAAAGATGTACTCTGAGCACTCCATCTGTGACCTGTTCTCAAGACTATTCAGACTACTCTTTTTATTTATGGAGAGTTACCTGATGTTTTTCAGAAATGCGACCATGTTTCTCAGCACTTTCTGTCATCAGAATCCTATTATAAATGGTGAAATAAACATAAAATAAATAATACAAAATAGCAACTTCAGAAAAACATGTGAACTGTATAGAAATGGGTATTTGGGTTTCAAACTGATTCTGAAATCTGACCCCAAGTTATCAGTGAAATTTAAATTTCAATGACAACTGAAACAAGCCTATCTCAGGACTGTGAATATTCTCAGTTCAGTCAGAGAGAAAAAGAGAAAGATTTCTGCCAGGCAAACCTGGGAAAAAGTCCAGGAGGAATGTAAACAATCTATTATCTTGTTTTCTGTTCATATTGTTTATAGATATGTTCTACCACACTGACCTAAGTCCAGTGTACCAATCAGGTGAAATATTTTTACTTTAAGACCAATGAAATTAAGGTTCACAATGTTTTATATAAAAGAGAGAGGTGTTTTTGAATAAAGATAATTCTCTGCCTTCTGAAGATTGAGTCTCTTCATTCCCATCCCTGCCTCAACAGCGACACAGGACATCCTTCAAAATGAAAAACCATATGGAATTTAGAGACACATGTTCAGTCTCATCTAGTCTTCTTTTTATATCTTTTATGGCTATTCTTAAAGAATGGATATATAGGGATATATTGGTGTATTCTCATATTTACCTCTTTAGTTGCATTTGATCAAACTTCATGAACGAGTATATACATAAGGAAAAAAAACTAAAAATGGAAAATTGACCTGCTTTAACAAACTGATTGTTCTTACAACATCCCAACTACAACAGTGAAACCATAAATATTATCTAGTCATCTCTCTATTTCCATGTATTAAAACGTACCTTTACATTGCATAAAGTCTTGCTTACTTGCTAGGAATTATTGATTTGAGGAAAATGAGGAAAATGTATTAATTAAAAGGTATGAATTAAAGAAATTAATTTCTAAAACATAGGTTTTTTTATTTCTAAGGTTTAGAGTAAAAATCTGAATTCTTCATGTGGATCATTTCCTCCCCTCAGACCTCAAAACACAGAATACCCAGCCAAGTAAGCACAGCAGAACCTGTGGAAGATGCAAGCACTGACACAAAGCTAATTAACATACATCTGTACAATTACCCAGCTAGGCAGGAGGGAACGATGGATCCTTTAATCCTATTAAGAGTACATGAGATAATACTTTGCATTTCAATTAAAAAGAAAAGGGAATGATTCTAGACACCCCACTCATGAAGCATCGAATTAATGGAGTGAAAACATGAAAGCACAGTAGAGATCAGCTTTTTCAGTTATCCCATGCAGCAAAGTCTCAGCATTTTCTCTCAGATTTGTGAAAAGCAAAGAAAGAGGTTGTTTTGGTTTTGACTTTTTTTTGGTGGGATGTCCTAGGGTGACATTATGGTGCTTGTATCCCCAGTCGTGTGTTCTGTTTATGCTTGATGCTATGTTCTGTGCCTTCAGGACTGGCTCCAAAAAGTGAAGGTTTGTTTTGTCTTGTTATCAGCCAGCTCACCTCCCACCATGGTCTGTGTCTAGGAGAGGCTAGTGCTGACTTGCTTGCTTACTTGCTTTTTCTTTGCTCTTGCTCCTGCTTTACTAAATAGTAGTTTTGCACTTATTTGATAAATAAAATCTTTATAACAAATACGAATTTCCTGTTTCTTTTATCTTCAGAGAATGACATGGTGACTTAGTGCATTAGGAATTCCTAAACTATTTACTTGCATTGTGTCAGTTGTCAGTGCTCCTAACATGCCTAAATCAGAGTCAATTACTGTGGTAAAAATCAAATACACCTTCATGTCATTTAATATAGAATCACAGAATAAGCTGATTTGGAAGGGAGCCACAGGGACCATCAAGTCCAACTTCTGGCCCTGCACAGGACAGCCCAACAATGTAAATGCTTTTTAAACTCTCTCAGGTTTGGTGCTGGGACTACAGCTCTGGGGAACCTTTTCCACTGCCCAACCACACTCTGGGCGAAGAACCTTTTCCCAATATCCAACATAAACCTCCCCTGACTCAGCTTTGTGCCATTTCCTCAAATCCAATCACTGGTCACAGGAGTGAAGTCATGAAGTTTCAAAACTTAATTAAAAGAATATTTCTTACAGAAGTCCACAACATTTTTTTCAGAGATAACCAGAAACTCTCTATTCACACCTTAAGAAAATAAGTGTTAGGTCCACTTCTGTGTTTGATTATCTGTCATCTTTCTATGAGGAATAATACTCAGTCCAGTTTGTAGGAGAAGCAACACCTACATTCCTTAAGTAAAGTAGAAATTTTAAACAATTGTTCTGAAGGACAATGTTGAATCTGTACATATTCAAAATTTTCAAAGAAAGATTTTAATATGGTCCGAAACAGTCTATTTTCTGTTTGGCAGCTATTTATCACAGAGAGAGAAAGAGATTTTTCCTTCTCAGAATTGCTATTGAGACTACTGATATGTGGCTGGGTCTGGTTTCCCAGGTGACTAGGATAAAAATATTTATTGTAAACAGAATAAATAATTTGTGCTGCCACAAAAGCAAGCCTGTAGCTTTCATTCCTGTTTTGATAAATATTATTTTACTATTTATTAGCCCACATCACATAATTGCTTCAGTGCTAAATAAATATAAATACTATTCACTTGTCATAAAAAAATGCATAAATATGTCAGAAGAAAAAATGGTCCACATTGCGAGCAGATAAATGCAAGTTTAAAACCTAAGCAGCTTCAGAAGGAAAAATTCTTCTGAATTTTAATAACCAATTCCTGAAATTAGGTAAATATCAACTATTCTTGTCTCCTCTGAGGAGACATTTTTCTTTTCATTAATTGCAGGTCTTGTCTTTTTCCACTCCTTGCTGTTTCTCATCCTCTCTCTCTCCTGTTGTCTTTTAGATGTTCCTGGCTTCAACTTACTCTTAATGAAGTTGAAATTCTAATGTTTCCTCAAAGCAAACAAGCAAACAAAAAGCTGACCCTATATATCCAATTCTCATCCTCTCTCTGTTTATTACTTTGAGGAAGAGGGAATGCGGTCAGGAATTATATTTGCAATTTCAAATCTTGCAGAACAACTGAATTGCCCAAGATATGGGTATAAATTTCATGTGTAAGTGAGACTTTACTATGTTTCCCTTAATATTTCTCTGTAAATCTCCTTACATGTGACTTCCATTTTCCATGTTTTTCTGTGATGTCCTGTGATCACCAAATGAAAACTATACTGAATAAATCTATATTAGTAGTAAAAAGAATTAAAAAAAAAGGTCATTTGTGGGGATACTCAGTGCCAGTTTAATGTTTTCTGGAAAGTTGAATATAAACAATAAGTAATCTCTTCTAGCACTTTATTTATTAAAACAATACTAAAAATCCCCAAAGCACCACTCTACAACTCCTCCCTCATCTATATATTTGCCATTCATTTATTCTCTTTATTACTCTGTATCTTTTCAGCCCTGTTTGATAAACCCAGTATGTGCTATAAATTCTTTATACTGCTTTCCTCATATTTCTATATGATATATATTATTCTTAGTTGAATAATACAACACTTTTTTACTTTATATTATTATTTTGTATCTTCAGAACTGCCTACTTCCATTGTGTAACTAATTGATCCAATATACTGAAACTGAAAACAGATATTGTCCCATTCCAGAGACAGAATCAAGTGAATTTCTAAAAACAGAAAGCAAGAGGGATGTAAGGAAAAACTACACACTTCCCTTTCAAGGCTGAGTGTTCTAACTTCTTGCTAAAAAGTGAGAACAAAACTTGTTCTTTTCAGTGTGACTCACTTTTCAAGACATCTTTTTGATCACTGTATGTAACAGGTGCTGAGCATTATGACTACATAATAGTATTTTACCCTTCAAGTTTTTAATTGAAAGTTCTTATTTAAGTTCTTCACCACAAATATAAGCAAAATTATTAATCCTTAAATGCTTAAATATGGAGATATTTACAAATTAAGCAAATAGATTTTTCAAATTAACTTGCATAAAATGGGTTACTCAAATTTATATGGAGGAAAAAAAGGAAAGCAAAACTGTTTTGATCTGATGTCCTCGTGACAGAATCTAGATTAACAATATGAAAGAGATTACATGTCCATCAGATTAATTTGAAATTTTTAATTCCTTTAGTTTTCAAACAGCTTTTTTGGGGAGGGGGAGGGGACGAGGAACTGGAAGAAAAAGCTCTAAATATTTATGGTGGAATCCTGCAAACTTAATTTTGCAAGTTGTCCCTGAACACTTCTAGACCTAGGAGAGGTTTTGGCCATCTCATCCATTTAAGGCATTGGCACTTCTTGCTTTGTGCCAAAACATGCATTTTAGACCTCTCCCTTAGTACAATTTTAACTGCACCCCAGGCAGGGCATTGAGGGGAGTTCACTCATCCCTTACTCACTAAAAACATTTCTCTTATTTCAATTCCTTACATTTTTCTTTAATTTATTGGTGTGTTGTCATTTATTTCTAGGTAATACTGTTTTCTGGTTTTTAGGACAATTAAAATTTCACCTAACTACAAAGCCCATAGTTTCAAAATATGTTGTTACATTTTTACAGCTAATATTCATCCAAACAAAAAAAGTAAAAGGAAAAGTGTGTTCTGAGACTACTGATATTTCTGGCTAATTAAAAAGTAGACACTGCTTAATGATATACTTATCTCCTTGTTTAAGGCAACAAAATTTATCTTGTCAGTGTCTCAAATAGCTTATTTCCATTCAGGCTTCTAAGAATATGATCAATTCTAATTTTCTTTATTTTTGATTAAATTATTGTTTTTTTTCCACAATCATATCCTGTGTTGTCTGGAGTTTTATCACTCAGTCTTTCTTTAGTTCTCTTATTTGTCTTTATATCTATTCCTTACTGCCTTGTTTAATTCTGCAAATCCTTCCTGAATGAGAGCTATTGCTTATGTGAATTTCAACTCCACTTCCAAATATACTGGTATTAAATTTATCAGTCTTTCATATTCTCAGGTCCAATCTCATATTTTATTAGTTTTCAGTACCTTTCTCTGAGTCCCAGAAAGCCAACATCAGGAAAACAGATCTAATTTTCTTCTGAAATCTTATTGAATTTCTTTGTTTTTTGCTTTGATGTTTAATTGTTTAATTTTTAATTTTAATATTTAATGTTTAATTGTTCTTGTCTTTGAAACACAAAACATCAAGATAGTGTCATCTTTTCCTTTCCTCACTGCAGTAAGCAAAGCCTATAGAATCCTAAAATTTCCTTCCTTTTCCCCCCACTAACAAACTGTAGATCTATGCTCTTTAGTTTTGCTCTTTTGGGTGCTTATCCCAGTAATATTAATAGACTTATTGAATGCAGTATCAATGATGCTAATGGCACTCTTGTCCACAATTTTAAAAGTAGTTTTTTTTTTTTTTGTGTGTGTGGGGGTTTTTTTTTGTTTTGTTTTCTTTTTTTTTTTTATGTTATAGAAATGTTTTTCCTGGCTTTTTTTAATGACTCTCTTTTAATATTCTTGCATGATCTTGAATGCAAATGCAGAATATGTTGACTTTCTAACCACATTTCATTTTCCTCTTATAATTCTTCCCTTTGCTTCAAATATCACTAACAATAGTCATACTTGCTCCTGTGAAGAGCTGCCAAAGAAAGTAATTTCTCATGTATTACAAAATATTTATATTGGTCTGTGAAGCTCAAAACCTATTCCATATGCTCCTGAACCTGCCTTTCACATGTCCATGTCTTCAGTAGTTTTCCTTTAATATTTAAATTTTTCTGAGTAACATGGACTCACTTATGACTCCGTTATGAGATAAAAATGAGTATTAGTACAAACAGACATGCATCACCAAGACTTGTCAGAAAAATTAGATGAGCCTATATTGTTGCTGCTTTTTTCTGTAGTTCTTACTTGTGACATTCCAATGTATTGAAATTTTAATACATAGGATGTTCTCTGTGAATGGGCTGTGTTTTTGCTTAATTTATGAGCATCTTGTGGGAATTAAGATGAAGCACTGTAATGGTTTAACACCACCTGGAAATTAAACTGCAAAGAAGCCACTCCCCTTCCTCCCACTATCTCCAATTAGAGCGGGCCAAAGGCAAAGACTATGGTTTGAGATAACAATTTACTGAAAGCAAACAGCAATGGAATAAGAAATGCCTAGTAATAACAGCAATGTTAATAACAAAAGTTTACAAAAAGAAAAAGTACTTTACACATGAAAAATGTTTACCACCTTGACTTAATTCTGCATGGCTGATGAAGCTGCATCAGACTTCTCTACTCTGCTGGGTCAAATTCCATGTGGCACCACCATATGGACTGTTCCCCTTATTCTGCCTCTTAGAAATGACCAGACTTTTAGGTACAATTAAATGGGGACAAAGTCCTTGGAGCAAAAGAAAACTGTTTACTTGTAAGGTTTCAGCTGAGCTGGGTGTATCGAACTGCCCCCAGTGCTGAACACACACACACACACACACACACACCCCTCCAATAAAATGGCTCCATTTTATACCCTTTCCTGGCTGGGGCTGGTCCCTGTCCCCTTTCCCACTGGATGGGTACTCAAGAACCTACATTGTCTTCCCACTGCCTACTTTTCTGTCACATCCCCTCCCATCTTATTTCCTTTTTGGTCACCACACTCCTCTCCCAGTTCACAACAACACTCAGCAGATCAACTAGAGCAAATCTAGACCACAGACAACAACACATTCATTCTTTGCTTAATAACCTTTTGGCTCTGGTAAAATATTACTTCATCTCTCACATGCTGGACTGGATTCTGTGTGGCTGCTTCCAGCACCGGCACTGCTTCCCTTCACTCAGCATGGGCTTGGCTTCCTCACTGCTGCTTCATTCCCGGCAGCTGCTCAGCTGTGTTTGCCATTTGCAGTTATTTTCTTCCTGAGGGAGAGGAAAGGATAGGAGGCAGTGGGGGAAGGACAGAGCCTGCACTGTTCCCCAAAGTGATCAAAAAGATGACTTGCTGATACTGGCAACTTCCCCTAAAGAAGACACAGAACAAAATTAAACACTTCCAGGGGTAGGTTTCTTGTTTCTTTCTCCAAAACCATGCCCCAGAGAGCTATTTTGAGTCATATAGAATAGCAATTTAGCCTTGCTCCTATGGTTCTAAGCTCCTTGTGAGCAAACCTAGGACAGCAATTAATTTATTTGCCTTTCATAATCTCTCTTACATCCATTATTCAATAATCACTCCAAGGAAAGCCAGTTTTTTTTTCTTACTAGAGTAGGCACATTTTATTGATATGTGGCATTTTTAACAGGCATGCATTGAGTAATATTGGCAGTGAAAAGAACATGGTGGAAAAGAGATTAATTCAAAGTAGTTCAGAGTAGTGCGAGATGAAGCATAGGGAAAACCTCATCCTCAATCCTTATGCATGAAAGCATTGGATGGATGGATCCTCCTGGTTAAAATATGAAATCTTCAACTTCTTCAACCAGTAGCTGTAAATACACAAACATTGGCTATCAATTTGCATTATAACCATCTGCTTAGATGGCATTATTCCTAGTCGCAAGGTGATATGACAGCTAACTAGGCAACAAATGCCACTTCAGTTACTTGGCAGCCTTCAACTCCACAGGAGGCATTTTCCTGCTGGAAAGTATCCTTTTAACCTCCAAACTTCTTCACATCAGTCCCACCTGTTCATACCAGCATGCCAAAAATTCAGCATGAAAGAATTGCTAGTTAACACTTTTGCAACCCAAAGGGGGTGCATCCAGGATGCCAAAATGTGTAATAGGTCACATTAAGTAAATACTTACAGCACCTTAACAAACAAAAACCTAGTCAAAGAAGACTATGTTAAACAAAATGGAGACAGACTTATAAACTATAAAATGTGATTCGATGTATGCTTACCTTCTCACAGAAGAGCAAGAGTAGAAAATTAAGAGTACTGACAAGTTTACACTTGTCTTAACAGAATAAAAAATTACAGCCATAAAATCACATTTGTCCTAAATAGTATTTGTTCTGAAGTACTTTCTTATTTTCTGATATTATTGTAACATTGCCTTCAAAATATTTTAAATTTTTTTCTTGTGTATAATATGGAAAACTGTTTTAAATCTTAACAATCTCTGTAGAGTAGAAAGAACTACCAGATCAACATTTTACTGCAGCAGTTAAGAATCCCAAATTTTAGAAAGAGTTTATGTTCTGATTCAGATGAGCCAGATCATCAGAAGAAACAAACACTCAACTGAAAACTGAAGCAAGTAGATATGATATTAGGTTGGAAAACTGAGTATTTTTAACATAAATTCTATGCAAAGCAAAGTGTTGTCTTTGGAAACAGAATTCATTCATCATTATCGAAAGTGTAGTCAAAAAATAAAAAAGGGTGAACTAATTTAAGAAGTGTTGGAGAATATAGCATGGACCAGCATAATATCACATGGCCTATCTTCATATCACATGGCCCAGCATATGATAGCATGGCCCAACTTCATAGCGCATGGCCAAGCTTCATATAGCATGACCCAGCTTCATATTGCATGTGCCAGATTTATATAGTATGGACCAGCATAATATAGCATGGCTCAGCTTCATATAGCATGGCCCAGCTTCATATAGCATGGGCCAGTTTCATATTGCATGGCCCAGCTTCATACAGCATGGCCTAGCATAATATGGCATGACCCAGCATAATATCACATGGTCTAGCTTCATATCACATAGCCAAGCATAATATAGCATGGACTAGCTTTATATTGCATAGACCAGCTTAATATTGCATGTCCCAGCATAATATCACATGGCCCAGCTTCATATCACATGGCCCAGCTTCATACTGCATGCCCAGCTTCATATCACATGGCCCAGCTTCATATCGCTTGGCCTAGCATACAATCGCATGGCCCAACTTCATATTGCATGGCCAAGATTCATATAGCATGGCCAAGCATAATATTACATGGTCTACCTTCATATGATATGGCCCACCATAATATCACATGGCCTAGCTTCATATCACATTGCCCTGCATAATATGGCATGGCCCAGCATAATATAGCATGGCCTGGCTTCATACTGCATGAGCCACATTCATATAGCATGGGCCAGCTTCATATAGCATGGACTAGCATAATATAGCATGGACTAGCTTCATATTGCACAGCCCAGTGCTGCGTCTCGCCTCTGCACCGCGAGGACAATTCCCTCGCCCACCCCGGCTCGCTGTACACGGGGCAATCAGGCAGAGAGAGGCACTTCCTGCTGGACCCTGCTGGGCTTTGGGAAACGCCTTGGTGGATCCAAAGACGAGCTGATCCCACCCACAAAGGAAGGAGGCGTCACTCTTCTGAGGTTAATTCCGAAGTTTAATCAGGCTCTGAGGAGAGACGCAGAGCCTGACCAAACCCGAAGGTGTCCAACAGAAGAGAGCGAGGTCAGGGCCTCAAACAAGCACTGATATAGGGAGGGCAGGGAATCCCGATCAGCCAGCGGGAGAAGACATGGGAGTGGCTCTCTGAGGGAAGGACAACCGGGGTATCCACTTGGGAGAAGGGGAGGGACCCCAGACCATTGTCCAGGCACCCAGCAACCCCGGCAGAAGCCTCTGGACAAAGGGGAAGGGTCTCCAAGTGACGGACAAGTCACCCAGGAGGGGTCAGGAGCATGAGTCAGGGCTTTTGGGATTGATGGACACACAGACACTGACAGGAAAACTGGGGATGAACCAAAATGGGGACAGGGAGGTACAGAGGGACAAACCATTTGGAATGGATATACAGTAGAACCTAAAAAGACAACTCCATACTTGGACTCCAGTTTATTGAGTTAGAAGTAAAATGCTGATGCTTTCCTGCCTATGAAAGCTCTGTCCCTTGCTTATAAGATCAATATTAATTTAACCTAGACCCTCAGATTTTGCCAAGCTCCACCTAGCAAATATAAGGCAATACAGGTAACAGGGAAAATAAGCATACAATTTCCTTTTTCCTGATTTTTGCCAGTTGCCTAAAGTAGCAGAAAGTTTGAAGTTAGACCAGTCTAACACACTCATTTCTTCAATTTTTGCAATTGAATTCAAGGAAGCTGAAGTTAATGATTTTGCTTTGGTGAATATGGGAAGTGAAACTATTTACTCACATTGTTTCTTGTCAGAATGTGCTATTCATGTTACACACCAACAGTTCACTTTCTAATGTTTAGTACTTATTCTATAGCTTTTCCTTCCTGATTTGTTTTTAGGTATTTTTTTTAATATATTTTTAATAAAATAAGCGTAGTTATCTAATTATGGTAGTGCAGTTCTATACTTTATCTTGGAAATAAAAGAACTACTAAGCACCACGGATATATTTTTCACTGGGTTTATAATAAGAAAAAGAAATGCACAAAACGGTAAATGCAACAACCCTGCATCAAGCTTATTGGATCTCAATGTACAAGATCCATTTGAGCCAGAACTGTGTCTTTTTGTTGTAAGTTTTAATCCCTTTTACAATATTGTAATTTCCAATATTATAAGCCTTATGAACCTAATGAGAAATCTCTGTAAGGTATAAAACCCTCTCACTCTTGTAAAAAAATTGAGGGTTTTACAAAACAAAGCAGAAGTATGTCGTAGGTGATGGTGATGGTCATTAAGTTTTAATAACACTTTACTAGCCCAAACAACTCAGAATGAATGTGTTTTCATGCTCTTACTTCCTTTCCCCCTCTCTTCCCCACATCTTTGAGGATACTGAAGCAGGAATTACAACCATTTGTGTCACAGGTGAGCACAAGCAAACAAACTGTGCTGCTGACTCTGGTAGCTGCCCATATATTATCTACAGATGGTTTAAAATTAAGGTATAAAATTGTGTTCACCAGAACCTGAATGTAGGAATGCCTGAATTGCACTCAGAAGTGATGAAAACAACTCAATGTCCTTTGAAAAGAGAGCCAAAGATTTTTCCTGGAGTTTTTGCAGGTAATACTTTTTAAAAATAACATTTTAAATTATTTTTTTTAATAATTTTTTTAAAATCTATTTTTTTTTAATTCTTACATCTTTTTATACATGTAAAGCATTGGTTCATGTGAAGGAGAAAAGCAGCAAACTGAAACACACACCACAGAAGTTTGTTTTTTTTTTAACTTCTAAAATCAATTAGAATTCTATAAATTATTATCTTTAATGAGAAACAATAATCTACATCTATTGAACAGACCTGACCTTAGGGACCTATTTTTGCCATAGGGTTATTTTTCAGTGTGGAACAGAGCCTTCATTATGGAGCACATTGGGTTTTAAATAAGGAAATCCTCTGTCATAATAAGAAAAATGAATTATAAAACATCTATAAATGGAGAAGCTTTTCTTTAATAAATGTCTCAAATTATCCTAGGTAGCTCATTGTCTTAGAAATTATGCAGATCTCTTTTGTTATAGAGTGACACAGAATATTTATAAACTGCCCCTTGTGGCAAGACAGTTGAGGTCAAAGCAAAATGAAGCATTAGATATGACACAATGTATTAAAATTCAGAATCATTAGTCAGTGTCCAAAAATGAAACTTAGTAATGCACTGTTAAAATCCTAAATAAAATATCTATTGCTGAATTCAATAAATATATGCCAAAATATTCTCCTCAGTGAGGGTGCTGCAGAAACTCCTTAGCAGATTTTTCCTTGACTCAAGCTGCAATAACAAGATTCATGTAATAGAAGCTTCCTGCTCATACACTAACCTTAAAATTCATTTCAGGAGTCTATGTGTATATTCTCTGCTGACCTCACTGTGAGGCTGGGAGAAATCTGTTTTGCAGAAATTAGGCTGAGCCCAAGCTCTATGCTGCCCACAAGTGCAACTGAAGCAAATTGACATCAGAATATCAAACTGTGCAGGGAATCACTCGTCAGCTTGTGATTGCCACAAAATGATCCCTGGAAATTGCCTAGGAAGCACATTTGTAAGGTACCATAACAACATTCAGGTTATATATTATATAGACCTATAATAATTAGATAATTAGACCTATATATATTATATAGGTCTAATTATCCAGACCTGTTAATCTAATCTCTTGCATAAATTTGTCCACCATACAGTGAACAAGTCTACACATGTGTCTTTTTTCAACTATGAATTAAAGAAAAAAATTGTTGTGTGTATGAAAATAATAATTTTAAACTGTAATCAATCAGCAGCTACTTATTTCCCAAATTTTTTATTCCTATTTATAACTTCCAAAGAATATAAGTTGATAATTAATTACTATTGCACACATATATTTAAGTAATGAAATTATTTTTTTGCTGCAATTTTTTAAAAATAGGCCAATTCTTATACACTTAGGTATTTTTCCTTAATTGAATTATGATTGAAATTTATCTTTTTGTTTTTGGTCTTGTTGACAAGTGAAAAATATCTCAGTGAAAGAAGTCATAGAGAAGGAAAGAATTTTACAATGTGATAATTTCTAGAAATAGTATGATAATATCTGATATAATAGTGGAGTGATGAAAAGAACCAAAGAAGCTGAGACTAGAAAATTCCAGACCTCTGCTAAAGTGAAAATTATCATATAATGCATGACTGGATAACACCCCTTGACTCAGGGTAAAGTTGGCAGCTGACTGGGAGAGTTGTTTTAATTCAAACTATTCTGTGTCTATGTCAAATGTGCTTAAAACCAATATGCAAGTACATTGATAAGAGATGGCTAAATTTTATTTGTTTGCTCATTTATTTTTATTTCCAGCCCTTCAATACTGAATGGAAATGAGTAAAAAACTTTCAGCAGTATTTTGTTTGTAGCAAATGCATTTTATTGCATCCTACAGGTATACGGGCCATGTCTAATCCTAAAGGGAACAAATCCAAGAGCAATGTAGAAATTTGACTTCAGCAGCACTATAAATCAGGTACCAGGTGTCTTTGTGACTTTTTAAAATATGCACAGAAAGAGTCATAATGTATAGATCTTTACAAGTTGTATCCCTCACTTTCCAGAATCTCATGCCAAGATTGTATATAATATTGAGATCTCCAAGATCGTGATTACAGTTCTTATGTGCAAAGCAATTAAAACCCCCTCTCCTATCTCACATCACACCCCACATGCATGTCTTGCTATGACCAGATGCACAATCTAAAATTAGAAAATCTACTTTGTTTCATCTCTGGAATGCCATGCAGTTAGGAACTTTGAATAAAAAAGGTTAATGTATGCCCAGTAAGAAATGTTTTGTGTTCAGATTGATGAATGTGCGAGCACTGAAGATGCCATACCTCTAGAAATCTTTACTAGATTTTCTTTTTAAGGTGTAAGTGATGTGTTTGGTGAACATACTGTTAACCTCAGCATGTCTGGGTTTGTTTGGATTCTTTTGTATAGTGCAATAAAGTTTTATTTTATAATTGCTTAAGGTTTTAAGAGATTATTTTTCTTTTATTCTTAGATCTGAGTTGTATTTCCTTGGCATTTCAATCCTTTGAATAAAGGATTATATCTTAAAATTAGAGCAAGGTAAAAGCTTCTACAGTTCAGTGTAGCATCAGATATCATATCAGGATTTCAGAAACAAGTACGTTTCTGTATATATATGAATAATCCTGACTTGAAGCTGAGTCTTAAGAAGGTAGTCAGTACCTGAATTCAAGGTCATTCTGCATTATTTCCTTCACAATGAAGGACAAATGGTTTTATTTGATATTAATGGATGCAAAAGTTTTAATGTTCACTGATAAGACTAAGAGGTTAAAACAATGGCAAAGCAAAGAAAGGCATAATGTCAAACTGAAAAATATTTCTGCAATGTGAACTGAGTCCTTTCATGAAGCCATATATCAGAAAGTAAATGTTTGTTTAGCAGGGATCCATATTTCACATAAACTAATTGATAAATTACAGTTTAATTGGCATGCAGACAGCTGAGATAGAGTCCCTTTCTGGAAATGGTTGGTAGTGTCCTATCAAATGACCTTCAGTCTCAGACAGAGGTTCTGCAAATAAGATGTGAATTTATTATAGTCTTCAGCATTTATTCAAAGACACAGTGAACAACAAAGTCAAAAGAAATAAGGCTATCCATCATCCCCACAGAGGTAAACAAAAAAAACCAAAAAACCCAAGCTAGTTCTGTAACTTGTACTTCATTACTGCTTTGATTTGAAAATTCATTAATATGAAACATATTTTAAATAATGACAATATTTTGAAATAATAAACAGAATTCATAGTAGTCACATTCCACTATCAGTCTTTAAAGTCTTATTAGAAATAGGAAACTACCATAAAAATCTGGAAAAAAAGACTTTCCCTTTAAAAACAATCCCTTTTCAAAAACCCCATATTAACTCCTTAGTAGTGAAACTAATTCCCATATGTATACTTGTGGGTTTTTTCCCCAGTAATTTTGCAAAGCATTTTTGTCCCTGGATCCTGCAAATGTTTGTACTCAGCTTCACACAAGCTGGACCATGGAGTTAAATTGAAATTCCTGAGTGGCTGTGTGCCATCCAAGAAACCAGCATGAAAGCTACAGGAATAAATAAAGTTTGTTTCTTCCTAACCATGAAAATTGATTCATGTTTAAGATTTGCTTTTCTCATTATAAGCCTTGTCATGGAAACAAGTAATGGAATTGGAATGTAGTTTTTACTGATGTAGCTTTCAGTGTGGAACCTTCTTATATTTTCTTTAGAGCTCATTCTCAGTCTTTTCTCAGCTGGGTCTGCTTACCTCTAAGTTGTTGACTTTGTCTGACTGTTACCCACATTTTTTTATTAGCTAAGCATCTACTTGCTCACTTGCTGATTGTCACTTCATAAGCCTACTACAGAAAGAGGGGAAAAGGAAAAGGAAAAGGAAAAGGACTAATTGCCTTTGTATGTGTTCTCATTTTGGCAGACTATTGAAGGAAGCCTAAGAAAAAGTCCACCGTAACATCATTTTTTGTCTGAAATAGTTGACAGCAACTTAGAAGTGCTTCCCACTCAGGCACCTCCAGTGGAGCCTAGTTCTCTAAACAATACGACTTTGCTTGGGAGGCTCATTTTAAAATTGGAAAGACTAATTTTTATATGCATTTTCAGTCAGTATTTCTGTCATTTGCATCATTGTGAGAATGGTTAGATCCTATCCGTCTTGAATGTCTATGCAACAATATATGGATTTTTGGGAAGTTACAGAGTATTTCACATGCTTTTAAGTAGTTCTCATGTATTATCTCCTTAGCAGCCATGGGGCCCCACATTTGTGTAATTGCTTCTAAGCATCAGGGGTAGCAGTGGTTTTGCTTCCAATGGATTTTGAAGAAATGAATTTTCAGCAAAGCTCTATAGATGGTAAAGAATTAAAAGATAAATGCAAATACAAGATCATTAAGGAGCAAAACATGAATCTTTTCAATTAACGTAAAAGAACTGTAAGAAAAGGATATTGTATTTGTTAAAAAAAAAAATTAGCATAGAATCTTTCTATAAAGAAGCCAGATATCTACCACAATTTTGTCTCTAACTTGAGGAGGACGTTATGAAGACATTCTAATTTTATTTTTTTTAAACAGAACATTTACTTCAGGATTGATTTGCATTGGTTTTGCATGGCCTGGTTTTTGGTAGCAGGGGGGGTCACAAAGATGGCTCCTGTGAAAAGCTGCTGGAAGCTTCCACCATGTAAAATGGTGGAAGCTTCCACCATAAAAATGGACATGCTGCTGGCCAAAACTTGGCCCAAGAGGGAGGCTGGTAATGCCGCTGTGATAACATATTTGAGAAGAAAATCAAAACAAAATCATACATTTTTTGCATCTAGTCAGAGAAGAGGAGGAGGTGAGAATATGTGAAACAACATGGAGACACCAAGGTCAGTGGAGAAGGAGGAGGAGGAGGTGCAGAGCCAGGATTCCTCTGCAGGCTGTGGTGAGGCCGTGGGGAAGCCGCCGTGCCCCTGCAGCCCACGGGGATCCACGGGGGATGCAGAGATCCCCCCACAGCCCGTGGGGGAGTGCCCACGCTGGAGCAGGGGGATTCCTGGAGGAGGCTCTGATCCAGTGGGAGACCTGGTGGAGGGAGGGGACCCTTTCTTCCAGGATGGAGCAGCCTGGCCTTGGAGGACTGCACCCCATGGAAAGAGAGACCCATGCCACAGCAGTTTTGGGAGGCCTGTCTGCCCATGGTGGAACAAGTGTATTGTTTTAAGGGTGATTCCTTTGTTCACAAGGGATGCTTTTTGTGACTTAGTGTCGAGAGCATCCGGATGTCTGTAATTTGCTTTTTATTGTCCTTTCATTGTCCTAACTCTAAACTTTATTACTCTAATTGTATTACTATTTTTATAACCATTTTATTATTATCAAACTTTTAAAATTTTAAAAACCAAGTGATTGGCATCTTTCACAGGTTTCTTGGAGGGTTCAGGGGCTTGCCTGGAGGGTCAGCTTGACCTCTTCTCTTTGCTCCCTTTACTCTCCCCCTTTGGTAGGAACATTTACCTTTCCACATCAGTAAACAGTTCTCAGGTATAATATTGCTGCATTTGTTCTTTATTTTCATCCGAGAAATCTAGCAAATAGATTCCTCCCTGACTCCCCTTTTAGAGCAGGATGGGACAGTAGTGTTATATGTAATAAATGTAATTGGCACCAGTATAATATGATCTGTGTAACATTTGATATTGCTGCAAGTTGCAAGCACACACCCCAGCATTGGGAGCTGCCCCCACATATTTGAAAACCGGTTTCTCACAAAAACCTCACTTGCAACCTAATACGTGGGGCTGGCCCGGAGATGGGTCATTTCTCGCGGTGATACAGGAACGCCCAGGCGTTGATCATCCCAGCAATGACCCTAGATTGGGATCACTGAGATCATCCGGGCTGATACATCTGAATGCTCTGTTCCAGTAACTCCATCAAGAAGATTCATCACCACTAGACCCCGAATTGTTCTACCCCAGCACAGAGAAAAGAGACTTTATGAATATGTGGGACTTTGAATGGGAAGAAAAGACTGCCGAAACCCCGACCTTGGGCAGAATATTTCCTGTAAAAACTGCTTGTACCAAAAGGGTGGTGTGTGTGTGTGTCTAGGGAAACCTCTGCTGAGGCTCTCCACTCTGTGACACACCCAGCACCAATCCTGGGCTCGTGACTGTCCTTTTGCTTCTGGCTGCCTCAGAGAGAATTCGATCTTAAATAAAATTTTTATTTTTTCATTTTTAATTTGGCTATATCAATTTTTATCTATAACAGTAGGAAATTCTAAACACAGCAGAGTAAGAAAAATATGTTTACTGTTGTTATTATATCAGAATTATATCTGCTTTTAAAAATCCAGTTTAACAAAAGGAACATTCAAGTATTGAATGCAACTAAAACTGAAATATGGCCAGACTGGAGTGTAGGACTCCATGCATCATCAGTAGAGAGCAAACTGATGTTTTATAGCATGCACTTTTGCATAGAACTGATTTTGAATGTGCCAAGAATTTTTCTTATGCTCTTTAGAGCCCTGACTCATCAGTACAGTAGACAAAACTAGCACTAGTGGGAAAATGGTGACTATTACAAAGTTTCTGAACAACCACCCAACTTTATGTTCTTAAAGCACTTACAAAGATACTGCATTAAATTACACACTCAAAGAAGAAAAAGCATTTATACACATTAAAGCCTCAGGGAATTCAGTATCCCTTTTTTTTTTCCTGAAAGCCATTTAATTTTAACGTAATGATGCTATATTTTTTCCCTTGTGTGTATGTTTAAAGAAATTGTAATGTATGTGAGAAAAAATATTTAAATTTAGGCATGTTTTGTCACAGTGTTTTGGGTGATGTAATGCATCCTCGATGCATTCTGGTGTCTCTAACAATATCAAATATCTTTAGGTCTGAAATGCTTGAATGCAGGTTTGCACAGCAAGAGTCATGGAACAGTTTGGGTTTGAAGGAACCATAAAACCATAAAACTATCATGTTGCAACCTCCTGCCATGGTCAGGAGCACCTTCCACTAAACCAGGTTGCTCCAAGCCCCATCCAACCTGGCCTTGAACACCTCCAGGGACAGGACACCCACAATTTCTCTGGGCAACCTCTGCCAGTGCCTCACCATTCCCACAGTAAAGGATTCCTTCCTAATATCTAATCTAAACCTAATCTCTGTCAGTTTGAAGCCATTCTCTCTTGTTCTGTCACTCCAGGCCCTTGTAAAAAGTTTTTTCACCTGAGAAAGAATATTAAAAAGTGAGGGGTTTTAATATAGTTTTGTGACAGGTTTTGTCTTTGTTCCAGTTCTCATAGAATATAAAAGCAGAGAGTTCATATTTAGAGATTTTATAGCTGCAAGTCATACTTTTTAAATGGTTTCTCAGTGAGATTTTTATGAACATGGCATGCTGGAGTCTAATGTTTCAAAATAAATTCTTTATAGGTTTAAGATAATGAAATTACATCATAATTCAGTAAGAAAGAAACATTTTCAAAGGCAAAGGCAGTAGTCTGGAAAGCTTTAGTATCTTCTCCTAAATAAACCATTACTGAATCATATTTAAGCTGTCATGTTTGTTTTACCTGTCTTCATTCCATTCCACGAGTTTTCTCATTTCTGTCCTAATGATCCTCTCCCCAGTCTTATTGGTAGGGGAGTAAGTGAGTGGCTGGATGGGGTGGGGTATCTGTCTTCCTCCTGCTCTCTTGTTCTGAAAATGGGCTCTTCCTCACAAGGGAGCCCTTCACAGCCCATTTCTGCTGCCTTTAACCTTCCTGCCTGAAAGTCACCGGTGTACCTTTTCATTAGGTCACAAATTGACTTCTGGTTTAAAATAAAAAGATCTTGAACTAACTAAATTTATGGCTATTTTTGCCTTGCTGAGATTTACCCTTTTATGACCAAGATTACATACTCATATCATCCTTGGAAAAGGTGGAGCCAGCACTATTTCTATTATCCATGTCTTTGACTGTGAAAGATACATTTTGTCACAATTTTTTTTTTTTTAATTCTCATTATACTATTAATTTCATTATACAGTAACTGAGCAGGAAATGGTAATCAATCATATTGTCATGTGTTTGGTACTCTGTGGTATACAGTGAATGAATAGAAACTTATGATAATGTTTCAGGCTAAGGCACTCCGAAGATCAGTGCCTATAGTGAAAGGAGTTTTTGGGAGGGCTTCTTTGCAAAGACTTTTTTTTATTCTTTTGTAACCTAGTTTGTGCTTTTATATCCTTAAATTGCCACAGGACTTTCTGTAAAATGGAACAAGTATTAAAAATCCATATTAGGGACCTGTTAATAATTCACACTTGAAAATAGAGGCTGATATAGAACCCTAGTTTGCAAAAGATCCCAAAGTGCCTTATATAATGGCACTGAGGGATGATTTCATGACTCTGCTAGCAAAAGACATTTTAATAATTGTGACAAGGTAACTAAAAAGGAGGGGACAGAGAATACTTCATGTTTTCTGACTTATTTAGTTATTCTTTTTACTGTCATAGTGTGTGGAACAGAAACTGCTACACACTGGAGAAAGTAACTGTAGTACATCACAAAATACTTGATATTTCATGGGAGATATACCCTTATTAATGCAGAGGCCTCCAGATACCTTTGACAATTAGAAGAGGTTTTATTCAATTAAAACAATGTGAAAATGATGTTAAGAAGAAAAGAAAAAGAAAGTTATGGCATTGTGTGTGAGTTGTGATTTCATTTGGAAATGTTACCTTTATTTAGGACAATAATAATAATAATAATAATAATAATATTTATGGGGTGCCTAAACAAATGATATAATAGTTTTTTTAGAAGATCACAATACCTCAGTAATGGCTTTTTAATAGATTCAAAACAGACAAATTCTCTAAAAATCACCCACATTGATGTTAGGTCTTTATAATAAAAAGGTTTCAGGAGCATGAGAAAAAAAATATTTTGCAAAGATCTTGATGGAAAGGGCTAATAGAAAGTAGCAGTATATATTTTGGGATTATTGCCTTGTCATGTAGAACATTAAATACTTGATGTTTGTTTAGGAGAAATGTCCTCCACATAGAAGATTCAATATATTATGTATGAAATGTTGAGAGAACAGTGAAGGACTTACTGAGAAAACCTATGAAGTACAAAATTGCTGTAACTTTTCTACAATTTGATTTTTTTGCTTGAAACTTTTATCCAGCAACTAAAAGGTTAATGCTATTTTTGCTAATTATATTTGTATTACATCTAGTGGCCTGGTTTTCCATATTCTTTTTAGCTGGGATGTCTGGGATGTGGTCAAAGAAAGATGGTGTACAAAAACAATAACAAAGTCAAAATGAGCATCACAGAAGCAATGAACATATTTAGTGAATGATACTTTCAGAAGTCTTCACTTTTCTACTCCTCTGGTGGTCATGTGTCGTTCCTTCAGAGATATTCTGTTTATACTAACAAATAATTTAGACAAATACATGAAACATTTGGCCAACTAGATACTGATATATATTGGGAAAATACAGATAACTTTTATGTTTTCTGGTAGTTGTCATCCCTCCTTAACATCTAAGTTGAAGGAAAATGTTACACAGCATTGACATTTGTGTCAAGAATGGAAATTTTGGGTTGATAATTGTTAGATGTATATAGAGCTAAAGTTCCTCCCCTCAGCTGATTCCTGTGGTATTGATAATTTATAAAATTTTAAAGAGTTAATTCATGAAGATTTTTTCCATATATATATATAGATAATTACAGCAGCTACACCTTTTTCTGCTGGGAAATTTGTGTAGATTTTTATGCGATAGTGGAGAAAGAATATTTGACATACCCTGTCAAGTTGGCCTTTAGGCTGAGGGACAGTTTAGGAAACTGAGATCAAAAGGATTCAATGCTTAAAATAAAAGCTCTAAAATTAAATGAGAGTGCTATGGGATCAGAGTGCACAGGTTCAAGGGGTTATTTCTCTGTCTTTTTGGTGGAGACAGCCATCATAACTTTTTAACTTTCCAGGAAAAATGTAAAGCACAAGATCTACAGTAAGCATAAAGGCTAACTACTAACTGATTTGTGTCCAACTGTTGTATTTTTAAGTATGGGGGATAGTAGTTTGTATGTACTTTAACCAAGAGAATCAGGGTAAACCTGTAGTGACTCATGACAGTCTCTTAGAAGAGGAGCTTCAGTAAAGCATTTGTAAGTTATGGAGGTAATTCACCGTAAAGATAAAAAGAGTGTTTTGTTCACATACTGCACTCACATGTCATATATCTGATGCTCCCTGGTTGTAAACTAGGAGCCACATGGTAAACTTCCTTGGATACATAATTTGACTTTATCAATTAGTTTCTTTGACAAAATGGATGTGAAAGTGCTTATTCAAACAGTAGATTCTGTAAATTACTGGGCCTCATCCAACTGTGAGTTATAACTCATACTTCAAGTCAAGCTTTTCTCTTCTGCTGTGACCTAAATAGCTAACTGTAATTTAAAATGTCTTTTTCAAGGCTGTTGTAGCTGTATCTCTATGCCCCTATAGACCACACTTCTATTTCCTTCCTTCCCTACTCATTGACCTTCACATAATGTAGTTCAATAGAGATTAGAGTTTGCTTGGAGACTTTATTTTGCTATTACTGCTTCCTTTATAAAAGAACTCTGTTTTGTTGGGGACATTAAATCCCTTACCACTGGTTTCTATCTCAGTTAATGTCTTGTCCCTGATAATAAGATCCTACTCACCTTGCAGACTGTTTTTGTGACCTGTCAGATTCAGATGACCTCTTGGATTATTATTTACAGATATGCCCTTGTTCAGGTTCTGGGTGATGACTGTAATCTAGTTCAAACCTTTACAAATGAAGAGAGTTGATAATTGTGCATGTCTTCAGTGTCACAGGAATTTTATTCATAAACATAAACATAAACATAAACATAAATCTTTCATGATTCTCATTAAAGACAAGATTCATGTTTGCCCATCTTACTTTTGATTTTTCAGACATTTAACTAGATGATAAGTGCTTTTCTTGGTCATTCTTCTGTCTTCTTGAGTGTCTCAATGTTGTTCTGAGATACTGTACCTTTCCCTTGGAGATTTTCACTTGTGGTTTGCATTTCTGCCCTTGTTTTTCTGCATTTCTCTGTGCTTGTGGTAGTTCTGTCACAGTAAGAGTATTTTTTTTTTCCTCTTGCTCATTAAAACTTGTGGCATTGCTGGTCTTCATTTTTATTTTGATGGTTCTACTGATTAGGAAATGGCATCCTTAGGTGAGGGAATGATGCTATGCAGATATTGATTATGGATCATTTTGATTTTCTGTTTCATTGCTTCCATATATTGAGTACTGAAAAAATTAGTCTGATTTTTTTTTTTTTTTGCACTACACACTGATAATCTGCACGGAATTATCATGCTGTTTGCCAAAAATACATATGCAGCAAAATACTAATTGTTCCATAGGAATTCATTATTTCTGCTTCACTCTTTTGCTCTTGCTGCTGCTGTACATAGGAAACAGATCACTAAAGATTTCTGACTCAGACTTTGTTACCTAGATGAATTAAAAACCAAGAATGCAATAGTGATGTAAGGAACAAACCCTTGGAAAGAGCCTTGGAAAATGTGTTTGTGACTGTTTTAGAAATTCAAAACATATTCCTTAGTTTGTCTAGAACCATATGCTAGGTTTGAATTTTTATAAACAGCCAGACACGATTAAAAAAATACCTTGCATTTTCAGCAGAGATTATGCTCATAAAAAGGGCCATAATTGAAACCTGTTTTCTCTGCAATGCTAGTTTGTGTATGTACAGCTGTGATGGAGTTAACTTGCTCCACAGCAGACAGTACAGTGTTATGTTTTGGATTTGGGACCCGAAGAATTGTTTACACACCAATGTTTCCCACTCTGCCTCACTCCCTGGGCACAAGACTGTGGAGCAAGAGGTTAGGAAAGGACATAACTTGGGCAGCAAACCCAGGTGAACCAAAGATCCACGCCAAACATCACACAATTACAGAATATTCTGAGCTGGAAGGGACACACCTGGATCGAGCCCAGTGAGGAGAGGCTGGTCTGGGAGGCAGCTGCTGCTCAGAGACTGACTGGATATCATTCTACTTGTGAGAAATTGCATCACTTCCTCCCTCTTCACCTTTTCTTCACGTATTAAACTGTTTTTATCTCACTCTACCAATTCTCTCATGTTTGCACAGGAGAGGGAAGTGAGTGAGCAGCTCTGTGGTGCTTAGTAGCTGGCTGGGTCAACCTATCACACTACCCAAAGGTATTCCTTCCAGCTATCCAGCCTAACTGAATGTAAGCAATGAAAGGGGAAAAAAAAAGAAATAAAAATGTATTTAAAAATAAATTTTTAAAATTCTAAAATTTAAAAATTATTAAAAATATTTATGGAGTTATTAAAAATATTAAAATATTTTAAAAAAGAAATTAAAATTTTTCTAAAACCGGGGTTTTAGAAAAATTCAGTCCTTATGGAGTTCAGGCTACTGCCTTGAATTTCAAAGGTAATATAGTCATTTGTCCATTGCTCATTTTTGAAGTTTGAAATGCTCCAACATCAGTCAGCATTTACTGTTAAGAAAATGCTATCTTACTGGTACCACTTGCTTCTGGAATGTCACTGATAGATGAACAAAGAATTTGGTGTTGGAAATAAAAAAGAGTAAAAGTAAGAATTGTTGATATAGTGATTTTAAAGTCTTAATCACTTTTTGCTGACCAATAGCCATATATTTAATTAATTATTTTTCCTTATATTTCCAGAATAATATTTGTTCTCTTTTATTTTTGTGGTACAATTTCAGACTATTTTTAATACACAGTAACAACATTAGCATGATAGAGGTATAAGAAATAAAATAATTGTATCTTCATTTAGCTATATATGCATCAAAAATTAAAATGGACAATATTTACCTCCTAAGACTATGTTCAAGCACATATAACTAATTTTTTCTAAAGCATTTGCATGGACTGTCTTAGCTACAAGTACAAAGTCATTCCTATTCATTCAGTGTTTGCTGAAAATTAGTTTATATACAACTGAGGAAAACCACTTTCAGATCTTTTCTACTAAGTGATTATTTACAAAAGTTTGTCTTCCTCATCACACACAACTTATGACTAATGAGATGGACCTTATTCATACTTGTCTCTGAGAGAATTCTGAACATAGATTATCATGGATAAATTATTGAGTGAAATATAGCTAGAATGGAATAATAGAGAAACAGCCAAAATAATTTCAATATATGATAGAGTAGCAGAGAAGCTTAAACAAAGCTTCATACTTTGTCTGTAAACAGCTGATTGGCTAATGCTGATGGCAGAAAGGAAGAGAATAATTGTTTTCAGGAAAAACTGATTTTAAACATATATTTTTCATAATTTCAGTAAGAAGATAGCACAGAATGTATTGTTTAATGTATGTATTTTTTATTAATAAAATGAATTCTACAAAACTGAGATGTGAAAAAGCATATTCTAAACATAAGAAAATATGAAAATTGAAAAAAATTGTATGATCTAGGGGCCTCAGAATTATTGAAAGCCTCCCTGGTAGGAGAACAGATAGTGATTGAAATTTAGAATGAGAGAATCTTCAGGTTGTCTTCTAAAAAACCAAGAAAACCTATGTAAAGCAACTGAAATTAGCCAGGTCAAACAATTAAAACTTGCCCTCCACTGTTCTTTAGGTTGCAATGGGATCTTGTTCTAGGAGGAATCCAGTAGCAGGGATAAACAGCATGAAAAAACAGACGCTGTATGTCAAGATTGCAAAATTCGAGTCATGACAAACAAAAAGGCAGAAAAGACAAGCAAGTGTGTAATGCCTTTGTGCTGACCCAGTGCTGTCACTTCAGAGAAGTCTCTTCTCTAAGACAATGAGAAGCATTTAATTCTCTAAGACAATGAGAAGCATTCAATGCCAGAAGCATTTTGGTCAGTGCAGCTGCCCTTCTTTCCCAGATGTTATGGATGATCATTAACAATTGATATTAGCTGAGTAAAACCATGCATAGTGATCCTATTAATTGAATTGAATATTTGGTGCTGTTCAGAGATGCCTTTTGCAGTTGCACACAGTGTTGCTCTGCTTGGATTAATAATACTAATGCAAAGATGGTAGGCTCTGCCTATTTCTTTCCACTTCTGGAGACAATACAATAGAAACTAAACATATTTAGGAAATGAATCTTCCATATAAGATCAGTTTTTGTTCATCTTCCAGTGTTTCATTTCAGTTTTCTTCAGTCAGTGAAACTTAAACTCTGTAATTTCAGCAGTTTAAAAAATAAAGAAAGGGCTTATTTAAAGAGAATGCTTCTCCCCTGTACCTCCAGTGAGAAATACCATCTGCTTCCCGCTTTTGGGAAGGAATTTTCTTTCCCTATATCACTATTTGTTTTGACATACCCAAGGAAATAGTACTTTAAGTCATGCCAAATTGATTTTTGCCTTTTTTCTTTTACATATTCTCTATATTCTTTGCATATATTTTTGTAGCCTAGTAGTGTTTTCATAGCTAGTTTTCCCAGTACTTTTCCCTAGGCAGAAAGACAAAACATATTCCAGAGGTCCAAGCACCAGGGGGGTACAAGGCCCCCTCTCCTCGTGATATCCTTATTCATAACTACATATATACTGCATATGCAAGGGAGCATGGACTGCCCACGGCATGACCTTAAATAAAAGATTAGAAGGGAATCCTCAGAAAACGGGAGTTCTGCTTGTACAACCAATACATTCCAAGAAAACAAGAAGATGGAGGCAGCAAATGGACAATATTATCTGCAATATTCAGACAACAAACACAGCAATTCCGTGACCACAAGAGCATGTAAAAGTAAATGAAATAAGATAGATGAAATGTGAGTATGAGTGTAGCAGTTCCAATTTTGTTAATTAGTCTGTATTCATGCTTCACTGCTGCTGCAATTATGCTGCCTCACCCTTGTGTAGGCCTATTGTGCAAATGCTGTCATTATGCTCCAAGCAGTTTATAAAGCAGTGCAAGATATGAACCACCTACAGAGATGTCATTACAATTGTGTCAATTCAACAGGATAGATCCTAAAATTTATAATTATTTGTCTTCACTGAGAAGCAATTTTTGAAACTATTACTAGTCTTTTTGAAGTTAACTTGGTAGTTTCTTTTATGTGGCATTAAACACCTGGCACTAAAATTAAGATAATTGTTTACACATAGATACAACATTTTAGAAGAAGATTTAACATCTATACCTACTTTATAATAGTTGTATAGATTTCAAGCTCTGGTGTTTTTTTTTCTAATTTCCAATAAATTATACTAGATATTTAGAAATACTAGAGGGAAAAGGAATCAATCAGAGAATCATAGAATGTTTTGCATTGGAAAGGGCCTTAAAGGTCATCTAGTTCCCAACCCCATGACATTAAGCTTCCAGAATGGAAGGATTCTTCATTGCAATAAGTCTTACGTATTTCAGTGGTGAAAGGTCACATCCTAAAAGGTTGGGGTAAAATGCCAAAACAACGTTTTGCCAAGAAGTATTGTATATTTAAAAACTTCCTTTCAAATACAGTTTTATTGGACTCTGAAGCATTCAGCTGAGATACTCTCTGATGATGACTGCATCCAGTGTCTCTAGATGGAAACTTATTTCTCCAACTTGAGTTACAGAGGCAGATGTGCCAGTTAGCAGGCAGTGGCAGTTTCATTGCTGCTTTATTCACCTGTATATGCCCCTTTGTTTGCAAGTTGTTTGTACAAAATAATATCAGAATTATCATCATAGTCATAGTCTGCATCTATCAGTTTATCAAGTGACATACTTTATTTGAAATCCTTTTCAAATATCTTTTCCAATCTCTTCTTGATTGGAATAATCTGTATTTCTTTCAGTTTAAAAAGAAGAATAACAACCTTTTTTGTGGGAATGGATGGGATGGGAATTTGTGATGGACCATGTCAAGAAATTAACAATTTATATTATAGAGTGGATCATATTTCAGAAGCAGCTTTCTGTAGATATTCACTGTACAGTTTTACACCTTCATAACAAATAAGTCTAGCAATATTTAAATTTAATGCTACATCTTTCTTCAACCTTTACTGTATAAAACTTAGATGGAATTTATGATTTATAATGTCTCGTTAATTAGCTGGTTGACCAAAGCAATATTTGCATATTTATTCAGATAACCATTTTAATGATCCCTGGATACAGCAATTTTAGTCTACTTGCATCTAACTTAGGTCCAAATATTTTGAAAACTGATTCTGTTTGTATTCCTTTTTTCAAACTATTACATTCAAAACATATTTTTTGTTGGTTCATTTGCTCTGTTTGAAACAGAAGCAAAACTGCAAACAATGAATAATTTTAAGCTAGTTAAATAAAGAAGAGGCAGAACAGGGGAGGAGAAAATGGGGGGACTGTTATCCTAAAATGAGAATGTTTTTTGGTACTTGGCAAAGCATCCTTAAAAGGAACCCTATGAGCAGTTTCAGTCCATGCACGGTGGTGAGAGCACTGTGACATGGAAGGAGGATGGCATGATGCCAGATTTTCTCTGGACGATGCCATGTGTGACATGGAAACACTGGAAGGTTTCAACTGTTTTTCCTGTGGAGGACTGTGGTACAAGAGAGACTCCTCTGTCCCTTAATGAACTGAGAATTGATTATCTGAGAGGTGGTAACTTGATCTAGACTCCAAGGTTTTGTCTCACTGTGCTTTGGTGGAAATTGGGTGGGAGGAGGAGGAATGTTTTGGAAGATTTTTGTTCTGAATTTTGTGTGTTCGTTTTATTATAATGTAGGTGAATAAAGGTTTTTTCTTTATTTCTAAGCTTGAGCCTGCTCTGCTCTGTTTCTGGTCACATCTCACAGCAGCCATTTGAGGAAAATACATTTTCATGGGAGCACTGGCACTGCACCAGCACCACCCATGACATCTTTTTAGTAATGGATCTATCCAGTGAGATTTCTTTGGTCTGATTTAGTCTTGTGCAAGATCTCTCCTCTGTTCCTCAAATTCTCTGAAGACACCCTCTTCTCAGTTGCTGGATTCTTCCAGTTCTCTGTACAGTCATAGAGCTAAAACACACTGCATGTTTACATGATTATTTGCTATTGATTTGAAAAGAGAGTTTATTTTCTCACTCTCTGCCTTAAGAAGTCAATTAGTATGTTTTAACCAAGGTACATATTTGTGCCAGTTTTTTGAATGTTACTCTTTCATCAGTTCATGAAGAAAAAAGCAATGAGTCACTTGGGAAAAAATAGGCACTCCAATATTGAAAAAAAGTAAGGCACACCAAATTTTTGCATTCCCAAATAGATTTTTTTTGCCAAAACAGTGGAAAAAACTCAGAGAAAACTCCACTCATTTAACAAATTTATCAGTTACTCTTTTTCAATAGTCCTCAATTCATCATAGATAAATATTGATCAGTCTTTAAATTCTCATCTCCATTGCAGTGTGCAGCAAGACTTTCCTCTGACTTTGCCCATGTAACTATCTCTACCACTGACAAGTGCCATTCAACAAGTTGTGATAGAGAGCTGATAGTGCCAGTCAATAAAATTCCACTCAGATGGTAGCTCAAATGCGTAAAGTTTTACAACAGATATGAAGGAATTACCCAATGAACAAAAACCACTTTCTATGTGATTCTCTTTCTTAAAGGTGAACATGTTAAAAGATGTTAAAAATTCAATCCAGAAATTCTAGTAGTTTTTTCCAAATAATGGCAATATTTTATGTTTTCATAGCACAAGGACATTTTTATGTAATTAAGGAATTGTACAGTCAAATAACTGATAATTGCCATTAATTATTAAATAGTAAAATATAGTTGGGAGCAAAAATGTCAGTTCTAATAAATTATAGACAGTTGAAGGATATTGTGGTGATCCAAGTATTGATTGGTTGTTAAAAGATGTTTTATTAATGTTAATATTCTAACCATTATGCAAAACACTAGAAAGGTGGAATAAATGACAATCAGTATTGGTATCGATAATTATTTTGTCTTTGTAAAGACAAAATAATGTTATTTTATGCTATCACAGATTTCCTCCCTTGAGGTAATATTGATTAGAAAGATACAAAAATGTAGCTATTTTTTTTAAATTGATTCTAGAGGTAAAAAGCTTACATTCGAGATGTCTTTGACATAAAGTGAAAAATATAGATAACAAACTGTTTAAAATATTCAGCTTAGCTTGGTAGTTACATGCAAGCTAACCTTTTATCACCAGCACATTTTCTTAAAATGCATCTTCACCATACAACAAATAAAGAAAGAGGAACACAGTATTTGAAGTTATATTTAAGGAAGATTTTATAAAGCTGCTTTTACACTCGTTTTGAATAGAGGTCTTTGTAGAACATATATGAGAGACATCCATAGAGAGAATATCTAAAGTATGTATCTATGTACAGCAATCTGTCCACAACTGGATCTTGAGGCAAACAAGGATGTGATGTAGTTTTAACAGAACTGATTTAAAGACAGCTTCTAGTGTGGAGTACTCTTACTACACACATTTATATATATATGTCTGAAACTTGCTTTTCACTTCGTTCAGTCAATCAAAATTGGAAGCTTCTGTAGTTTCTTTATTACTCTAACTTCTGGGAAAAGGGAATGCTGGTTTTGAATTAATTTACCAAATATTTGCCACCTTTCAGTATGTCCCTTTATATGTTATTTCTATGAAGCTGATAAAGTCTTAGATTTATCTTCAGCAAAAAGATATTAAAAATAAACTTGAAACAGTAATTCTATATATCATTCAAATATCTGTCTTCCACACTGCTCAAAATTCTCCTATTATAATGTTTATTATCACCTAACAACCTCAGCCTGAATTATCTTTTGACTGTAAAATTTTAATTGAACTTACTTAATTGAAAAATGATAGGAAGGACACTATTTCCTAGAGTTTGATTTAAATTAAAGGCAGTAATTAAATCTCAGACTTGAGCAAAATTCATATCAATAGACTTCAATAAGTTAATGTGAATCTGGATTCCTTATGAGTAAGAGATGTGGAACTGAGCACTGTTGCTGTAAAGTTTCATATTGATCAAAGGTGGTAAATTATTTTTGATAAATGCTAAAAACTTTGAGTATTTTGATAAATACTGAAATCCTTCAGGATAAAAAAGTAGATAATTCAGAAATTACTTTATAAGTAGGTAGAATTCTGGGAAGGGAAAAGGAGAAGGAAGTATTTCATACTGCTGTAATAGCTCCAGTTGGTTAAAATGTCATCAGCTCTTCCTAAAGTCTAATGAAGGAAGCTTTGCACTTCTTCAAATGATCATAATGTTATATTGTAATGTACTAGTAACAAGTACAGTCAGTGCAGTATTAGTAGCTTTTATTAAATTACATAAATTTTACCACTATGGTTACTATTGTAATCAAAATTTTCTAGGGTTAGATTTATTATTCTACATTTCTTAAATAAAACATATTTTATCTAAAGTTAACACATTTTAGAATATTTCTCTTCCTGTTTTAAACTCTCTTGTCATATTCTTATCAGAAATAGTCCATGACATATTTTTCAAGTGCTAGACAATATTTCTCAATTTCCTACTTACCCATAATGTTTCTGGGTTTTTTTCCCTATAATTTTGCAAAAATCTGAAATAGTTTTTCTTAAGTTGAGACATAGTTTGATAAACACTAACTTCATACATGACAGATAATGCAACTTAGCATCATTAATCTGTATTATAATTGTTTCTTTTTTAAATATCATCATGTAGTCCTTCATAAATATTCTCCACTGAAAGGTTGTTTTCCTGGAAAACAACCTCCTATTAGCCTATATTTTGTCACATTAACAGTATCTAATTATCTAATGCATATCACTGCTGCTCCCCATGTGTTTTGAAAATTATCTGCAAGTTAAAATGTAAAATTGTAATCTGGGGTAAGTACTCCTTGAATGACAATAGAGATGTCTCCAATGGGAATCCTTTTTTTTTTAATTTCTGTTACTAGTAGTGGAAATACCTGGTAATTCTCTAATAAAGAGTGAACCCATCTAAAGGAACCTTTAAACTACAGAAACCATATGTAAAGTGGATGGAGTGCTTAACTGTACAATAAATGGAAGAGCAGACATTCATCTACTATATAGAATAAGACTGTTGCCATATTATTGTATATTCATCCAAGAATGAGATAAAGTCCATTCCAAGAGAGATAAAGTACCGTAAATGTACCTGTAATTCAATGCATTTTCCAAATTATATTTTTTATTTGTCAATGACTGTTATTGTTCACTGTTCGTAATATTTTTCTAAACTGTTTTCTCTACCATAACCTATAGGCAGAAAATCTTCCTACAAATCTTTAAAGGGGGCATACCCATATAAATTACATAAAACATGATACAGAGCACACAAGAATCATATTTAACAATCTCTTAGAACTCCATTTATACACAGAGAGAATTATATATGCTTCTATTAGGGTTACTTCAAATATGTAGCACAAATGTGTACATCAGTTAATATGAGAGCTGTGAGGGCACCAGCAGTCCTGAATTTCCCTGGGACAAATCTCAGATCACCTTCGTGCCTCACTCCCAGGAAAACAAGAGTCCTGTTTTGGGTTTGGCCTCACAGGAAGACCTGGTTCACTCCTTTGCTTGTCCAGCTGGAACAGCTCACATTGTGTAGTGGTCACCACATGGCTGGGGGGAAACCCTGCTCTCTGTCACCAACCCTTACTCAAGGCAAGTGATGGCAGAATGGCCCCTGCCAGTAGTGCAGCCACACTCACCTCCTGGCTCATTCCAGTCCATGGTTCTTTGATTATTTTGTGGGCTGTTGTGATGGTTTGACCCCGGTTGTGCCACTCTACCACTGCCCTCCACATCTGCACAGGGGAGAGAAAATATAAAAAAAATGTTCATGAGTTAGGGACAGGGAGAGTTCACTCACTGGTTACTGTCAGGGGTGAAATAGACTCTAATTGAGGATATTAATTGAATTTATTATTGACAAATTCAGAGCAGGATAATGAGAAGTAAATCAGATCTTAAAAACACCTTCCCATCACTTCTCCCTCTTTCTAAGCTCTACCTCCTCCCTCCAGAGTCTCAGGAAGACAGGGAATGGGGGTTACAGTCAGGTTATCACACACTGTTCTTGCCACTGCTCACAGAGATGAGTCCTTTGCTTGCTCCAGCTTGGGGTTCCCCTGGTCCCACCTCAAATAAGACAATGAGGCAATTGAGTATCATCATAAAGTCACCACAAGACAAATAATTAACAGCTGATTTCTCTGATTATTTTTCCCTCTAGATTCCATTTTAAGGTAGAAAATAATTGCTTGGGTGAACAATATCACAGTATATGTATAAGTAAATGTTGGGAAAAAAATATAATCATCAAAGAATCTTTAGAACGTTTTGGATCGGTAGTGACCTTAAAGTGACCATGGGCAGGGACACCTCCCACTAGACCAGGTTGCTCAGGGCTCCATCTAATCTGGTTTTGAACAGAATTTCAACATATGGGGCAGACAAAACTTCTCTTGGAAAGCTGTTCCAGTACCACACCACTCTCACAGGGAAGAATTTCTTCCTGATATCCAGTCTAAACCTACTCTCAGTTTGAAGCCATTTCCTCTTGTCCTGTCACTTCAGGCCCTTATAAATATTCTCTTTCCACTTTTTATTGTCAGTTCTCTTCCAGTACTGGAAGGCCACAATTCAGTCACCCCAAAGCCTTCTCTTTTCCAGTCAGAACAATCCCAGTTCTCTCAGCCTTTCCTCATAGTGGAGGTTCTCCATCCCTCTGATCACCTTGATTGCCTTCTCTGGCCTGGCTCCAGCAGGTCCCTGTCCTTCTCGTGCTGGGAGCCCAGAGCTGGATCCAGGTGGGATCTCAGCAGAGCGGGGCAGGAGGACATTCTCCCCCTGCCATGGGGCTTTTGATGCAGCCCAGCACGCTGGTGGTTTCTGGGCTCCCAGCACAGATGTCATGTAGAGCAAAACAGAGACACCACATAATACATTTCATGAGGAGACATCCTCCCAAAAAAAGTTATTTCTGTGAGATTTTTCTAATTCAGTTATTGTTTGATGTATATAAGACAATTTATTTTACTTTAATAGAAAAACATTGTTGAAAATATTTCAGAGGAAATATTGAATTGTAGTTAACAAAATTTGCAGGAGAGTAATGAAATAACAGAGTATTATTGACAAAAAATCTTGATGGATCTCTTGTCACAGAAAATGTATTTCAGGGTCAATATGAATTTCTTATTATTTTTATTTTAAGGACTGGTAATGAGCTGAATAATATAAAAAAATGAGATCACTGCACTAATAACCTTGTCCACAGAACTCCATGCTATGTTGCACAAGTTAAAACTAAAAAAGCTACATTTTTGAACCATAATTTCTATGATGTCATGACAAACATTGCTATACACATGGAGATATTTTAGCCCCATGGTAGAATGGTGGCACACTGAAAGATAAACACTGAAAGTTCAGCTAATTGACTGTTTTACTTATTGCCCATTTAGACTCAGTAGTGAGAAAATAATTGCAGTGGTTATTAATATTCTTTCTTCCTTTTGTCAGAAAAAAATTACTAAATTTAGAAAGCAGTCTACCAAGGATATATTTTCTTTTATTTCTTTTTTTTTATGATTAAATTTTCAGCATATTTTTCTTTGAGTATATATTCTCCTTTCCATTTTTCAAATAATTACCATCTGTATGTTAGAAGGTTATTCAACACAATAATCTGTTTGGGAGCCTATCAATGTTTACTTCTTTTGACAATGAATCTGATTTATATTATTATTGTTGGTTTGTATGAAAAACACGTTCATTATGATAATATTTGCTTATCTGGTATTTTCCATCTGAAGATCTCAAGTGGTTTGCCAAGGCATTGAATATCATTATCCGTATTCTACATATGAATATGTTTCTGTAAGAATAATTTAGCTCTAGAATAATGGAAATTTTAGATTGTTTATTAAAAGGATAACTGAGATGAAGAAGAGCAGAAGAATGAATTACAAATGTATTGTACCTCCAGAATGAAAAGCATTTTGTTTTAATAAGACTTGGAATGTCTCAAAAGTAGTAGAGATCAGAGAAGTTGAAAGTTAAAAGGTTTCTAATTTACACGTTGGGACAGCAACTTAGAACACTTCACAAGGAAACAAACAAAACAACTAAAAAAGGCTACATATATGGATATGGGCAAATTCACTGGACCTGTTAACCACCAAAAAACTTTGAAACTGATCTTCATGAATTTAGACCATAATAAATTTACTGAAAATTTGTATGAACATACCATGCAAATAAACCATGATGAGGAATTATCCATACTCTGAGATTATTCTCCTCTTCCAGACCAGTTTGTTGAGTGGCGTGTAAGATGCTGGGAGTATGTCTCTTAGTTTGTTGAACAGAGAAATGATTAAAAATATTGGATCTTGTCACTTAACTCTCATTAAATGCTAACAAGATTCTAATTGACATAAAGCACAGGTCTGTAAGAAAATAAGAATAGACTAACAAAGCTGTAAATTTTGCTGTTCAGCACTCCTGCAGTCTCTCATGACCATGTCTAATTTATTTGCAAGAACCGGGACAGGATATGTTTTTCCTGCTACATGTCTTCTGAGGCTGCTGCAACAATAGAGAGAATTTTGTATGAGGAAAACAGAGCCTAGTATAAGTCTTGGCAGACTTGGCAGTATTTGGCAGCCCAAGATGACCTTTATTGCCATCCATGTGAACCTGGATACCATACCTGTAGAATAACTCTGCAATGCATGAGTCCAAAGGGAATCTAAATGACCATGTTGTTTACTTGAGGTGTATGAGAGCTAAGAGGTTTTGCTTCTGCATAATCAATCTCTGCTCAAAATCAGGAACAAGTAAGCCAAGAGATAGTCACAGTGTTTCCCTAAAAGAAATTTCTTATTTTCTTCTTTCCAGCAACTGTGCTCCCCACAGTTGTTAAAAATTATTCTCTCAAAGACTTTTGTAAAAATGCAGAAATTCACAGCTCTAATATAGTGTTAAAATGTGCATGATTAGCATTAGCATGATTAGCCTCCAAATTGACAGGATATGCTATAACTTATCATACAAATTAATTAGTTCTTACTAATCTTCTGCAGTTATGCTTGTGCCATTCTATATTGGCTTCTCAGTACCTAAGAAACTCAACATTTTACGTGACAGGTCCCGCATGTTTGGAAGCTAAATTAAAAATAAATTTGTGAGCCTGCTTTGTGTGAGGAATTAAATCATGGAATCACAGATTCCTTTAGGTTGGAAAAAAACCTTTAAAACCTTGCTACTTGTGCAGTTGCAGAGATATTTCTTTAAAAAAAATCATGGAAATAATACAACTTCTCTTTCCGGTCTTGAAAGCTTGTAAGTGTTCAGGAGATAAGAAAATGAATGCTGTACAAAGTTAAAAATGAACTTGTCTGCTGTGCAGCTAAACTTCTTTACTTATATATCAATCTGCATTTCTGTGCTCTCTGTATTTCATGTTCAAGAGAGTTTTCATGGTCAAGACAGAAATTAACTCTAGTTCAAGGTGTGCCAAATACCAGGCTAATTGTTTTTATTCCATTAAATTTCTCACCAGAATGAAAATCATAATAAATTCTGTAATGTGAAAAACTCTCTCCTTATAGCAGAAATTTCATCTTTATTTAGGTCTTTACAGTTTTGTCTTAGAGCTGGCATCTCAGTCCAGGTGTTTACTAACAAATTGCATTTGAAAAAAAACATAAACTTTGATAAAAGCCATAACTTTTTAATGTTGAATAAGTGGTAAATGTTAGACAAACGCTTATGAAACAGCTGAAGTAAACAACAGTTAATGATGTCTTCTGAAATTATGCTTAGGAGCTTTTCAAGATTATGACAAGGACTTTAAGAACTAATCTCTAAAGCCACATAACACTTAGACATGAACAAAAGTGGACAAGAAATTTGCTAGTTTAAGTTAGTAAATTATAGTAATAAGACAATAGCAATTGTCTTATTGTGCATAAGACATATTTTATGGTATTTTATGGTTTTTCTCAATGCCTTTTCTTTAGTTTCTTTTTAAATTTTAAGAGGTTTTATTTTAAGAACAATTAATTACAAAACAAGTTCTGAAAGCTCACAAATACATGTACTGTGCTGACCCAAAAACTCATGCTCTTGAAAACTGTTTCAATTCTGAGACAAGAGTCTCATAGTAAAAAAATGTTAGTGTGAAACTTTTTTACTCCTTTTAACTATCAATTAATTTGTAGCAAGTTGATTACTGGATTTTATTTCCAATGAAAGTGTTTAAGAGTCTTGCAAGCAAAAAAAAAACTCTGAAAAGGAGAAGGAAGTGTAAACACATAATCACAAGCATGTGTACAGCAAAAACTGCTTCAGAAAATTGTGTTTCACCACAGTGGGAATATATTGGATCATCTTAAAGGCAAATATTTACTTTCTTATCTGTAATAAGCTGGAGAAGAGTTACAGTTTTCCAGAAAAAGTTCTGTAATTCTAAAATTTAAATTAACATATATATCTGTGTTTGTTTCCTTCCCTGACATTTAGAAAGTATTAGCATGATAAAAGGTATTTTTCTTGTGGGGCTACTTTATCACATTTCATTGGAGTCAGGATACAATAAAATGTGAATTCATTTATCAAATTCAAAGCAGACAACACAGACAGAATCTTGAGTTCTGTGGTTGAAGAAATTGAAGCAATCATGTCACCTTATCTAAGATTAAATATGGGAAGTCTCTTTACTTCATACAACCATGCTGTTATTTCCTTCCAGATGATCATATAGATTTCAGAGATTTCTCATACTTTCTCCACTCTTCTAAGATTGTATTAGCCAAGTCTTCTTGCAGGGTGGGAAGAGAGTATACACCTCATTCTAACATTCAGAATTCCCTCTGTTCCCCCCTTCACCCCTTTTTCTGGGGATAGTTGTTAGGCTCTTCATTAATGTTAAAGTTCTTTACATATGTAAGCTTTATTTTGCAACACTAGAAGCCATCTCTTGCTTTTAATTGCTTTTTAAACAATTCCTTGTCTAATGCAATGCAATAGTCTCTTCCTTTTCTCTGTTGGATAACAAGCATTCTAAGGAATGCACCTTTCATAGCCCTTGCACTGTGTCAGTTTATATCAAAAACACAAGACAAAATATCTAAACAGGTTTATTGTGTGTGTCCAATTATGGGCTCTTAGACAAGAAAATAATTAATCACTTCTAGGTGAGAGTGACTTACCTCACTGAGATTGCTTTCGGATTGCCCTCCAAGCTAATTAGTGTTTAGCAGACATTTTTATCCAGTTAAATTTCTAGTTCAAAAAGACCTTGGGCATTTTGGAAGCTGTGCTGAACACAAACAGTGGTTATTCAGAAGCAGAGTAATTAGTTTTCAAAAATGGGCAAAAAGAGCAGGTAGAGCACAGCATGACTTAAATGGCAGGCCAGAACTTTTTCTTGGTAAATATATGAAACAGTGTTGACTATAATCATAGCACGTGCCCACTATAGTGCCATGCCCTGTAATAACTGCACATGCAGGTTGTCCCTGCCATAGTGGGTGACAGATTGCCTCATCCATTTAGGAACTGTCTCACAGGTAAAGAAATTGACCTCCTTGGAGATGAGTGTCTCTACATCTTTCAAGGAAGCTTGATTTTTTTCTGCCTAACTGTTTGTGTCTTTTACCTCTGAGGAATACCTGTGATCTATGTTTGAATTTCCTAACTTGAGTTTGATCTGCTGCATTGAAGACACTTCCAGATCCTTGACAACTGTGCCTTCAAGAGAAAATCTCTTACCTCCTTTTCCAGGAAATGACCCGTGCCCTGACTTCTGTGTGCTGAATGTGAACTCATTCAGCCTTCTTCAATGCCTGCATCTGTCCTAGAAAATTACAGGACCACAAACTAGGCTGGCATGCTGGCACCCATCTAAGTACACTGTTTAATAATAGCATGCTGCCCGATTTTGGCTTGATGCTGTTTGGTGTACTCAGAAAAGATAAAAAGGTGGATGAGCCCTCTTTCTGACCACTTTTTGCATTTATCTTGCTCCTGAGTTTACAATGACAACAATGCTGAGCAGGGCTGTTCTTTTTGTGTTCTGTTGTAGGGGGATTATCCATCAGGTCAAGAGGTTTAAATATACTGGCCATTGCTATCTTGCTCAATAAAGAGTTTGTAAGATTCAGCTGTGAAATAGAACCCTAACAGACATTTAGACGGTAAAATCTTTACAGATTTCCCCCTTTATGCATTTCTGTCTTTCATACAGTCTTTTCTGTGCCTCTCAAACCCTGTGTTGCTAGGGGCAATAGAAAGTAAAAGCAAGATATTGAAACTTTAGGAGTAGACTTGCTAATATATCTGTATTATAAAGAAAACTGCATTTTAAAGATATTTCAACTTATCATATGCTGGCCTCTGAATTGCTGTAGTTATCTAAATTAGCTCATGATTTATAGAATAAAACACTGAGAGAAATTATCTGTCCATGTACAAGCACACTCATATATATACAGTCTTGTAAGTGTACGTTTCATAAAATAAAATGATTAAATTTAGATCAGGTTGACAATTTTTGTTGCCTAGTGATAGTGAAAGTAATTTTTGCAGTTTTGTAATAGACTTATCATACTTATCATCCTTAGTGGTGTTGAGGAATTTTTGCAGGACAATGGATACATTCAGCAGATGCACCATCCAGCCTTCTGGTAACAAAGGAACCAGTTCAAAGACCAAGAACAGTGAATCCTTGAAGACAGAAGAAGCGTCAGTGAGAATCAGCCAAGTTTGAGAAAGTGAAAAGAAAAAGTACTAAGGGTGGGCCAGACAGCCACAGCAATACGTGTGTAGAATTAGGTTATCCAATTAGCATTTAGTCTTAGATGTGTGGACAGTTAGGATTGGTCAATAATGTATTAGCTAGAGGGACGTGGACATTAGAATATATTATAAATATAGATTTCTGTATAATAAAGTTGGCTTTATTTGATCACATTGCTCATGGCGTGATGTCCCATTTCTGGTCCTCTGCACCGCATAGTGGGTTATATTTTGAGGCTATTTTAAAGTCATGTTTGGGGGGAGAGGGGAAGAAAATAGCTGCAAAAAAATGTAGGTGACAGGAGTGTTGCTACAAAACCAAAAACTGGTACAATAGACTTGAAACAAGCCTAAAACTTTACCCACGTGAAATCATACTAAAGAAAACCTACAATTTTTCTTCTTGATTTTAATGTTAATCTTATATAATGCTGAAGATGTAAAATTTTAAAATTTTATTCCCGCTGAAAAGTTGAATTTTGTGTTCTAGGGCTAACTCTAAGGCATGCTATCTGGCACAGTACTTCTACTAGCATTTGTGTGGAGAAACACTGCAGGTTTTCCATGTACTATTTTTCTACCCATGACCTACATGTCTTCCCTTTAAGAAGGCTGAGAAACCAACATATGGAACCACATTGTGCTGATTGTGAATCATTCAATAGTATTTCTATGACAGAAGAAAGCAAGGTAGCTAGTCAGGCCATCGTTTAGTGTATGTGATATTTCTGAGACAGAGGATATGTTCAATCCATTTTCAGACACATCTCTCAATCAGTATATTATAGGAAAGGACTCTGGTTAATTCATGAGAAAAATAAACTCAGCTTATAAAAAATAGAAATCAAAAATCCAGAGTGTGATGGGATGACCCTGGCTGGTTGCCAGGTGACCACCAAAGCTGCTTTTCCCCTCCCCTCATCACCTGGAAAGGTGAGAGAAAATATGGCAAAGGGCTCATGGTGGGGAGAGATCTCTTACCAGTTATGGACTTCTTCTGGAATTTTTCTAATGTGTTAATAAAAATGTAATCCGTGGATGAAAAGAACTTTTGTAGAAGTGTGATATATTAGTCTCTGCAGCACTCAGGGTTTGGATCACCAATAGGACCCTGTGTATGGCTTGTGTCTGGTACAAATGCAAACCTCCAAACAATTTCTACTGCTTAGAGTTCAGTATTTTGTATCCATGTCTGAAACATGTCAATCTGAAAAATGGATGATAAGAATAAAGAATTTTTATTAAATCCCATTATTTGTGAATACAACCTAGAGTAAGTCATGCTGTTAAGTTCAGTTCATATGACCAATTGCTTCAGAAATTTTGTTCTTTTAGCATCCAAATCTTGCTGTAAAGGTATAGTATTGAATGTATGAGATCCATAGCAAGGAGAAACAATGAACTTTAATTTTTTTAATAGAAATCTCCGTAATACATACATCAGAAAAAAAGAAACCCTAACAGCAAATTTAATGTGCTGTCTTCTGATTAATTAAATTTTTGGCTTACCTAGCTAATATTGATTTCATTTATAGCTGTATTTTGTGTCTTTCTAGCAGGAAAATAAAAAAATGTCTCTTGTTATGGTGACTCTTTAATATAATACAGTATTTTGTAAATGTATACCCAAAATTGCTTGGATTTATATTCCTCATTTAAGAGAATATACTTAGCTGTACACTGATGTGTGTACAACTAAAAGCAAGTACTAATTTTACTGCCAATTTAAATATGTTTTATATTTTTTATTATTGATATTTTAATATTGCTGCAATTGAACAGAATTATGCATGAGCTTATTTCCATAACTCAGAAGGTCTTTTTAGATCTTTTTTTCTCCCAGTTCTTTGCATTACTTTCCTTTTGAATCCTTTTAGTACTTAATCAAGGCTTAGAAGAAGGATGGGGACAGACTTTTTCCTAGGACCTCTAGGGATGGACAAAGGGTGATGGTGTCAAACTGTTGATTTAGATTAGATATAAGGAAGAGCTAGACAAAATGAGGATGAGGAGCAGCTCAAACATCTCTGGGTAACACTGGAGTGGGTTACCCAGAGATGTTTGAGCTGCTCCATCCCTGGAAGCATTGAAGGTCAGGTTGTACCACGCTCTGAACAACCTGATCTGGTTGTCTCATTGCAGGGACTGGACTTGATGGCTTTTGAAGGTCTCTTTCATCCCAAACCATTCTGTGAATCTCTGATCAGCATTTGTTCTAAGGTCAACAAGGGTAGATTTAGCAGGGGAATGCAACACACAGGAGCCATCAGAATATTCCCAACATTTTCAATTGCCTGAAATGCAGAAAGAAGTAGAAGACTCACCTGAATCTGAAGACCCCGGTGAATACGTTTTCATCATCATCATGATCTTCATCGTCATCATCGTAAAAATGATAATAATAATTTTTAATTTAAAAACATTTCCATTAAGCAGTTGGAATTATAAATTTAGCATTGAAATGGACAGTTTCTTATTAGTTCCTCAGGTTCATTGTCATGCATCTAATAGAGTAATTATAGAACTATTCCTAGAGTGAATGCTCTGTTATCCACTGAAAAATATTGTGATATTATGGTACAAAATGTGAATAAAAAAAATACTTTTTTCTGCAAAATTAAGCTTACATTTTAAAATTTCAGCAGGGAGCAACTGTTTTGTAAATAAGATATAGCTGGTTTGAATATTTAGTTCACATGGCAATAACAACATGAACCTAACTGGCATGATTCCCTGCTGCCACTATGTATACTTCAGCTTTGCTGTTATTAGGTACAAAAACAATTTAATGCTTCTGAAATACTACTGATCTGAAGAGTTTCTAAATGCAAAGACTCTTAGAAAGATGCAAAAAAAAAAAATATATCTCAAGAAAGACTGATGTAGTTTAATTTGTAATTATAATATTCTCCCATCATGAACATGTGCACCGTGGAGTGTTAAAACCTTTGTATAAGAAGAATGCACACAACAATTAACTAATTAAATATGTGTGGTGCTTTTGGCTGGGGTAGAGTTAATTTTCTTCCTGGCGGTAGTTATGGGGCTGTGTTTCAGACATCATACTCAGTATAGAAGATGGGGAAGGGAAAGGAAGAAGGACATTGAAGAGTGATGGCATTTGTCTTCCCATGTCCCCGTTATGTGTGATGGGCCCTGCTCTTCTGGAGATGGCTCAACACCTGCCTGCCCATGGAAACAGTGAGTTAATCCCTCGCTTTGCTTTGCATGGCTTTTGCTTTCTCTATTAAACTGTCTTCGTCTCAATCTATGTTTTCTCACTTCTATGCTTCTGATTTTCTCCCCAGTCCCACTGGTGGGGTACTGAGCAAGCAGATGTGTGGGGCTTGGTGGCTGGATAGGGTTAAACTATGACCATATTAAAGAAAATAATGGATAAGATTAGAATTGGGTTTTCTCCTACTTAATGAAAAATTTGAGTAATTCTCTGTTGCAACAAAGGAGTTTCAGATAAAGTCCTTAAAGTTAATAAGGATTAGCAAAAGTTAATGGAGTCTAATGGGAAGGGTCTCTGCCCAGGGCAGAGGATTTTAACTAGATGATCTTTAAGGTATCTTACAACCCAAACCGTTGTATGATTTTATGATGCAATACAAAATATGACTTAAGTCTTCCAGACTCTCATAATTCAGACTTGGCCTTCCAAGGATCACAGAATGAATGTAACATTGCCGACTTGTGGTAGTTTCTATGTGAAAAGGAGGGTGGAGACACACACTGCAGCATTTCATGGAGTAACCCTGGTTGTGTTTGCAGTGACTGTGGTGACTCCTGTCTCTGTAGTCTTTTAATCCTAAAAGCTGAATAAGATCTTGGCTGGTCAGCACTGGCCAAGTACACTTCCCTGGACAGTGGATGTGCAGAACTCCATGGAAGGCAGCATTTTGCAGCCAGATCAGGGATCCATTCTGGTCACAATTCCTTCCCCATTGCATGAGTATCTCTCCAGAGACACTGGCGCACACTGACCCCAGTGAGAAAAATCATGGCAGGCAATCAAATGTTTTCATGTTTGCCACAGGATATACTCCATGCAGCATGTAGGACTTGTAATTTTGTCTTCAATTTCTTTATTTATAATTTAAAAATTACTAATGAACAAGTTACCCCAGCTGAACTCGAGTTACAAAGGCTTTATTAATTCAAGAGGAGCAAACTTTCTATTCTTATACAACAGTTACTCTGTTGTAACTCTGACATCAATGAATGACTGACAGTTATTTTAGATCTAATTTTTTTTTGCACTGCATGGAATGATCTGGCACTAAGTACTTGAGTTTCTGCCATTAAATAATTTCACAGTGATATTTTAAATATCAAATGAAATTCTAGAAGATGATGGTGATGCATTAGGGATATGGCCTAATTGAGGGTGCTGCAGCTCAGAACTGAGCGTGGTTTCAGCTGTTTTGTCTCAAAACCATCTACTCCATGGCTATTTGACCTGTGCTGTGAAACAGTGATTTAAACAGCTGCCTAGAGGAAAACCTCTTTTGAATTTCAAGACTAACTGCAATAATAGTGAATGAAAATTACTTCTATAAAAGTGAAATTTTGAAATCATTGATGGGTTATCTGTTTTATTGCAAACAATGTTGGTTTCACTAACAAACTTCTATTTTCTATTTATGTGGTCTGCACCACTGACCTTTTATTTCAATTGAGATAGAACTTGAAATACACTTGCAATACAATCAGAAATCAGTTTATGAGGTAGAAAATATCTTTAAATGGAAACTAGAAAACAGGTGATAGTCAACAGGGTTTATAGTACTTCTTAGAATCTGGATATAGAGAGAAATTAGGTAGATAAAATAGAAATTGGGTAGATACAGCATCATTGCATAGCAGCAGGGGAAAATTGTTCAAATGAACTTCTCTGCCAAAGTGAAGACAGACAAAAAAGCACTGGTATAATTTTTAACTTTAAATGAACATTGAGACTGGATTTAGCTCTCATTCAGATGTTCAAGAATAAAATTTGTAAATCCTAAATCCTATCCTTGGTGTTTTTAGAATGCTGAATTTCCTCCCTAGGTCCAGCAATTTTGATGGACAACCAAAGGACCTTTGTTACATAAAATAGAATGCAAGAACTAGAAAAAATCCTCTGCTGTAAAACAACAGATTGATTTGAAAATATGGAGATTTCAACAGCCTAGTATCTCAGAAAATAATAAGGGAAAAAAAAAAAAAGCAGGAAGTTTGCCATTTTTCTCAATTCACCTTGTAACCAAAGATCTACATTGGTTTATTTGGATGAAGGTATACAAGAACTGATATCTTCAATATATATTTGAAAGGATCTTTCTGAGTCTTTATAATTAAGCAAACAAATACTTCCAGTGAGATGTTAACAAAAGTTTAAGTAGACATCTTCTTTGTCCAGTAAATGAGAAATATAGGTAAATATAATGTTCATTGTCCTCAGAAAACTGAAAAGTCAACTGGTGGTGAGTTGTAAAAAAAATAAATTATGCTTTGTGGAATTATATTCTTTCTCAATCCCTGTTTTTTTTTTTTGTATCTAGAGCATGACTTCTTGTTTCTGAACTAATGTTTTGAAGGTATATTTTTAATTTTCTTTGTAGATCAGGGGGAAAAAAAAAAAAAGAAAAAGAGAGAGAGATAGAAAAAATTTATGACAATGAATTCTCCAGCCCAAACCGTGTGCCCTCCAATCATTCAAAGAGGCATTTGGGGTTGCAGCAGTCTTCAATTCCATGTGTTAGGAGAGACCTTTAGGAGCTAGGCTGCTGAGTGGCATCCAGGGTTGATGGACCCAGCAGTTCTCATTGTTCCAGTGACCATAGTTCCCCTGGCAGGAAAATTGAAGGTGCAGGCACTGTGGTTCCCACTGCTCAATTTGCAGGATCCTGTAAGGGGGAAGGAAGGATCGGTGAAAGACAATGACTTTGTGAATCTCTGTTAGTTATTTGTCTGATCTCAATAACTGGAAGACCTTGAGATCTGTTGATAAATGGCAAAATTAAATGCTAATGACCCGAATGAGAAATTAATATAACTATACTATATCTTATTTTTTTCATTCAAAATACTATGTGACTTTAATAATTAAAAGAAAAACAGATATTATGTTTCACAGGTTTTTTTCCTTATAAATTTTTCCCTTAAATTCTTTATTCTTTGTAGTTTCAAATAGAAAATAGTATTTGAAAAACATTTTTGTTCATTTATAGGAACATATAATTACAGATTGGCACATAAACAAGTACTTGACCATATAATAGAGCAGTCAGAACTATACAAAATTAGTCAGCAAACTGTTGAACAAAGTAGTAGGGAGATTCAGATTTAAGATATATTTTTGATGAGAATAGATTCACTTTTCAATATTTGAGATATTTGCTGGAATAGCCTGCTTATTTCTCAAGAGCCTTTTTTTTTTTTGCCTGTTTTTAAAATTTCATATATTTTTACTGTTATAAGGACTATAGTAGTTCCCACTGCTGCAAGAAGGATTTCTGTTATTATAAAAGACATTTGCACATATTTTATTAAACATTAAATCCCAATATTTCTATTCTTGTGCATTTTTATGCAACTATTTATTGTTGTTGTCATAATTTGAAGAAATTTAAGTATAGATGATGCATTACTCCTTTTGTTTATTTCAAGTATTTTCAAATTTTTTGTGTTATATCCAAAAGTGTCTATCACTGATTTTTTTGGTTTTGCCACTCTGTGTTCTAGTTCTGCACAGTTTAAATTCTGTTTGATCAGATATTGCCTTCCAACCCCAAGATTTCTTTTGGTTTCATGGTGACTTTTGTGTCCAGAGGAACCAATTTTTTTTTTAAGTTTGTTTTTGCTTTCTTCTGGTATATGCTTTGAAAATTAATAATAAGTATATAAAATTTTTTTAAAGGACAGAGATTAATTGTTACTTAAAAATTTCAAGCCAAAATTTTTGGGCTTGAAAGAAGGGAGGAAAGTTGGGAAAACATCTATTTGTAGTGGTGTATCGGGTGTGGTTGTGTTTTTTGTTTAAATGGCACTGGCGTAGCCACAGACAGTGAGACAAAAGGAGTGAGTGGTGAAATGAAGATATTATTTGTCTGAGTCAATATTTCCTCTAGCAGGATTTCAATCAAGTGCAATTATACAAGAAAAATAAATAGAAGAGATAGGGTTGAAATTATTTGTGTTCTGTGTAATGCAGTAGAGATTACAGCCCCATTGTGCCAGATCTCAAACATGAATAAACATGTCATTTGCCACAAAGAGAATATAATATAATATAAGCAGAAAAGATGGGCCTAATGTGAAAGAAATGTGAAAAGATAAGAGAGATATGCAAGTGACAATGTGATCTGAATAAAGCTGTGGAAGTCCTGTATAATTTAATGCTACATTTGGAATCCTTGTTACTCTGAAGTCTTAAGCACTTCTCTAAATTGCATCTAAGCACAAGAGTTAAACTGTATAGGAGGGATGCACACTTAATTATGTGCTTGTATAGATATGCTATTTGTCATACAAATTATAAGAGGTATTTGGTTTTCTAATTATTGATTTTTTTTAATAGCAGGTGTTTGTTTTTTCCAAGGCAGAGCTACCACCAAACTTCTCGGGTTGTTACTGTAGCCTCCTCTGAGGCAGACTGACAATTAATACGATTGATCTGAAATAACAAAATCATTAAAATCAAAGATATTTTGACCGTTTCCTCTGAAAATCATCCATGGTTTTGTGTGTACATCCATGGTTTTCTATGTAATTATGTACACAAGAGTCATGAATATAATTTCCAATACACAAATCTCTATCCTGACAGTTTAAGATAGATGATGAATTCCATAATGTTACTGGGAAAACTCAATGTTTAAAACAGATTGAGGATTTTCACAAAGGCCCTCTCCCATGGGCGAGTTCACATCTACCTCTTCCCAGATAAAAAAAGAAAAATTTTTTACAAAACAATTTAATCCAAAATTCTCTTGATATATGACAATTATTGAAATATCTATGTTAAAGATCATAATGGAAATCCATTGGGAATATTCATAGTATTAATTAGATTTACATTTTTCTTGATCAGTTTAAAATACGTGAAAATGACACATAAAAAATAAAAAATAAAACTCTCAAGCTCATAAAAATTTGCATCTGTAACCAGGAAGTTCAAGATATTTCAATTTTCTGACTAAATACTATACATTGACTAAAATAAATGTTCTTATCTTGGATTTTTAAGGAACATATTATAACAGCTACTTTACAGAAGTTTGTTTAATATGCTGCATTTCTACAGTTATATCTGTGTCAATGGCAAGTTTCAAGCACTGAGAAGATAATGATCATATGTGAAAATATAAGAAATTTAAAACAATCACTCACTGAAAAGATATGCACTCCAAAAAATAATTGATTTTCTGAACATATTTTCAGAACTGAGCATTCTTTCAGTGTGGTTTATGAAGAAGTAATTTCATTAACCTCATCAATTATGCAATTTCTCACTGGAATTCCTTTCTTGAGAGCCCTTCCAAGACCTGCTAAGCTGCCTTTGAGATCTCCTGAAAGGAAGGGATCCAGGCAACTTTGGTCTCAAGCTCTGCCTCCAGCACACCCCTGAATTGCACAGTAGATGTAGATGATGTGGACAAGTGCCTTCAGGAAGGAAGAAGAATGAAATTAGCAGATCTCTGGGCTGGATTAGCTCCAGATTATAAACTGGAACAGATCCTTATTCCAGTAATTTCTTTAATATCTTGTTTTTGTTCTTTGTTTCGTATGAGAGAGAGACTTAATATAACATTGCTGAGAGTTCTGTGTAGAAATGCAATGGCAAAATTGCCAGCATCATCTGGAAGTGAGGAATATTGAATTTATTGTCTTCCCTGTGTCAATGTAGAATCTTATTTTATGAGTAAAATAAGACTCTCTGTTTTTGAAGCTGCTTAAGGAAACTTGACCTGTGTTCTCAAAGTTAATGCCTATAAATCCATATCCATGAGAATTTTTTCAAAACTAAAGATGTGGTTTAGGTCTTCTAAAAGACAACATACTAAATTCTTATGCATATGACATAATTACTTGGCATAAATCTGTGTGAAATGTGTATGTCCTTAAAGATCCAAAACAATGGATAATTTGTTCCAGGTGTTTATTTTCTAGGAAAACAAAGAGCCCATATCTTAGTTCACTGATTTTTGCTGAGGCTTTTTACATAAGATAAAAGTCTGAAATATTGCTGAGATTTTTTTCATCTATGAAACATTATTCAAAATTCCAGAATTTTCTGAGGCTAGAAAGTCTTATTTTCAGCATCTCTGCTTGCAGAGGGATGTTAGGGGAGAGAGACAGTCAGATTTTTAATTTTAATTTTAATTTTAATTTTAATTTTAATTTTATTTTAATTTTATTTTAAATTTATTTTTATTTTTATTTTTATTTTTATTTTTATTTTTATTTTTATTTTTACTTTTATTTTTATTTTTATTTATATTTTTATTTTTATTTTTATTTTTATTTTTATTTTTATTATATCTGCAAGGACTATTTTCTGCAGGGGTTCTTTCAAAGAGGACCTTTCTTAGAGGACAGTTTTATGGGCTAATTTATGCCATATTAACACAAAACTATCTTTTTTGAGGAACCTCTTTCTGATGTAAGTTGGAGTTTTTGAATGTACAGAGAACAGATCTTCTGAAAGCAAGGAGATCTCACATTCCTACCACCAAATCTGTCTTTCTGAAAGTCAAGGTTTGGGTATGATTAAAAGAAAAAAATATGTTAAGTATAAAGATGGGTTATAAAATGCCATTTCCTAAGGAGATATCAGTAAATGTGTATGCAGTATTCTGTGTCCTAAATGCATATGTTTAACGTGTATGTTTCTGTGTATTAGGAAGTTGGATGAAATTTTACAGGATGCAGCTCACAGTTAATTTTTTGAGACAAGGAGCATTAGCACAGTCTGGTATTGGGGACTTAGCTTTTATTCCTGGATCTGTGCTCCTATGAGCATTTACTCACTTTTTTCCCCACTATTATCTCTCTGTTCCATTTCTCTTTCTCTCCTTTATAGCCTCTAAGTCTCTTGGTGCAGAAACTCTGTATTTCTTTGTGTGTGCTCAGTACCTATATTCAGATGTTTGTCTGGACCCTTAAATGCACTTGTAGCATGAAAATGGAAGCCTAATTACCTGATAGCCTCAGTGAACCATTGGGTGATCTCTGTAACATCTGAAAGTAAAAGACATCTTGCAAATTACAATTACTGCAGTTAATGGAAGAGATGTTCTCTTCACACCAGCACATTTGGTTTCATTGACAATAATTCTAATAACACTGCAAACAATTTAGAAAAAGCACTTCTGAATTGTCTTTGGATAGTACCAGAACATATTCCCAGTATCATGGAGTTGTACAGATTATAGTTGAAATGTCTGAAAAAAGAATCTACTGCTAAAAAGCTTTTAATATGTAATTGCCCTAAAACAAATGACATATTTCAAATTCTAAACTTTCTATTATGGTCAGTGTAATGCAATGAATATATTTAATGAATAAGGTATGTTAGGTATAAATCCTCACGCACATATGTGTCTGAAGCAATTATAGTTGAGCAATTACAATTATTTTGTTTTAGATTGCCTGTGTGGCTTTGAATTCTATAGCAATAACTCAACTTTTCACCAAGCTATTTTAGCTTTTCCTTTCAGTGATGATTTCTCCAACTAAAATCAGAATTTTTCTCACTTCGACAGAGAAACAGGGGTAAAACTCCATGTCTGGTCCTTCCCTCCCCTCCCCTCCCTTCTCCAAATCCCCCTTACCTGGATTCTTTATTAAAACCTCTTTAAAAAACATAAGATCTGGCTTCTGGCTGCCTTACTGTACTAGGACAATAGGAATAAGAGCCTTCAGCCATAATTTTGGGCACATTTTCACCACATTTTGGGCAGTAGAGAGAGGGGTTGGCTTTACTGTTCTGCAAGCCTCCCTATTGAATTTAACCTTTGCCATGTTGTCTATTTTTCAGAAAAAAAACCCCAGATGTTTAGATTTCATAGGAGAAAATATATGTGTCTCATCTATACATGAATGACAGAAGCCCTCGCTGCCCCACTTGCTTTTTTAATAAATCCATATTCTAGTGCTTGTGAATAGCTTGAAGCCAGGGATACAGGTCTAGATAATCTTCATGCCAGCTGGGCATATCCTGCCCAGTTCATATGTTTCACTTATTTTCAGAGTAAAATTGGTCTGAATTGAATTTATTTAAAGTCAGGTTAAACCACAAGAGAGATATTTATCGGAGATTTAATTTTACCAAACCAAATGCTTGGCTCAGTGATTTAACTTTAGAGTAATCTCTCCTTTCTAGGGGGGATTAAAATTAATGACTTTATAATAGCTAGATCTTACAATTCACACATGTAGCTCCCATTGCTATTCAGGAAGACTTACAAAATCAAGATGATATTAATGATCAAGTAAAAGGAACTTTAGACTAATCTTTCAAGTGTTTTGTGAAAATAGTTTTCGCTGTTAAATCATTCCAGCTTTAAACTCAATAGCAAAATGCTCACAACACCATTAGTCATAAGTAACAAAAAAGGCATGATTGCACTTGTGTAAAGGTAACTTGTTGTATTTAAGCTCTTAGTGTAACCTGTAATATACATTCCATCTCACTAGTGAAATTCATATGTTCATTTAATGGTGAATATTAAATAAGACATGAACACTGACTGAACATAGTCACATTTGGAAAAAACTGATGGCTTGGCTTTAAATATAAATATGTTCTAAATATAAATATGCATTTTTTTGGTAAATATTTAGCTTTGTACTGAGATTCAAGGGCATGTAAATGTATCTATTTCTGGATATGAAGGATTGATTACAATTAAATGCACATGATATATTTTCTTTACTATGGCTTTAATATTAAGGGCTGCCAGGAATATCTTGGTATAAGCTCAATTGATAATCATTTCCCTAGCATGGCACAGTGATTGTCCAGTCATAATTCACTGCAAAATAACTAATTCTGTTGGTGCAAATCCATTATATAAACAAACAAGTTGCAGTAACCCTTATCCATATATTTTTCTTCTTAATAATGTAGGAATTACATATTTAAAATAATTTATTAATCAAATTTAATGTTTGATTACTCTGATAATGTGCTATTTAAACAATTTTGCATTAAAAATACTAATAAGGGGCATGTATAAATATGAGTCAGAGGTGAGAGTTTTTTGCATTTTTGCTGTTATACTTGCAGCATATTCAGTGAGAAAAACTTGTTAATTCTCACACTAAAAGAATTCCAAAATATTCTGAGGGAAGTTATAATAGATTAGTTCCCTTTAAAATCTAATTAAGGAACATGCACAAGAATAAAGTAGGTAGCACTGGAGGGAAAAAACCTCTTGTAGTTCTTTAAAGGAAATTCATTTAAAAATTTAAAAGTAAGTAGAAAGTTATATGTAACAGGGAACAAATCTTAAAGCTAAGATAAATAAACCACTTCAATACAGTGTCCTTTAATGTCTTGACCACTACAAGGAAATCAATTTAAGATAAACAGCAAAGTACTTCAAAAGTACTTTTTGAAACAGAATCTGGCAGCTTGTAAGGAATTCAGGTAAAATTTGGGGCAAACTACTTTGGATAAAAGAAAACCCCTTTTTTTTTTTTTTCAAAATGAAGAGTTAAGAGTTTCTTTGAATTTTTGCTACTGGCAATTAAATTAGAATGTACTTCCATACCTAAAAGAAGGGCCAAGACAGGTCAGTCCAGATCGACCTTGCTGGGCTTGCTTTTCTCAACCCAATTAGCTCACCCCAAAATCTTCTCTTTTCCAGGCTGAACAATCCCAGTTCTCTCAGCCTGTCTTTGCTGGAGCAGTGCTTCAGCCCTCTCATCATTTTGGCTTTCTCCAGACTCACTCCAACAGGTCAATCAATGTTCCTATGCTGAGACCCCACAGCTGGATGCAAAAAAAACTTCATTGTCTTAGCCTCAGCCACTGTATCATGTTTCTTTGGGTTTTTTGCTTAGTTTTTCTTCAATAGTGACTACATGGCAAGAATGCATGCCTTCCATCAGAGAAAAATCAACACAGAAATAAGCATTGATATTCCAGAGCACAGAAAAATTGCTCTGAATTGGAATTTAAATGTTGATGGGAACTTCCTTGATTGGAGAGTCAAGCTGATGTCCAAAAATGAGAATAACTCCTACTACTTACACATCACTTTACAGGAAGTGGTAAATTTAAACTTTCCTTTAAGGGTGGCCTGTTTTCTCTGTTAAAAATTAGAAAGAGAATTCTGTATCAGCTACATTCACTAGGAAGATGCCAGCTTTGCTCTTTACCCTAGAAAGTTGAAGGAACAAGGAAATTAAATTGTTCCAGATTTTGAAGTTGAACTATTTATTTTACCAAAAATAAACCCCAAAAAACAGTTCAAGCTCTATACACAAGAGGTTATCATTCTGTGAATTACTCTAAAATTTAGTGGAGCACTTCTTTGAAAGCTCTGAAATTAATTATAATTGTTTTTAATTGGATCCCAATAAAATACACAGTGAAAGCTATTGACTTTGTTTGATAAAGGTCAAAGATGAAACAAGAGAGGTAAAAGAAAAAGTACTGAAGATGTGAAAAATAAGAGACATAATTAAATATAAAACTTAATAACCTGCTTGAACTGGGAATACTGATCTTAGTGGATATACAGCCTTGTGCTCCTCCTACTCTACCTCCCTGTGCAGGTGAATGAATTTTAATTTCTCTGTCTTGACAGCCACAGCTATCAGGTCAAAGCTGACAGTAAAAGACTGACAGTAGTAAAGGGGAGGAAAATAAAGATCTTCTTTATTTGCCCAGGGGAGGGAAAATAAAGAAACAAGTAAATGCTGTGAAATTGCACAGTGCTTAGAAAGGGAAAGCAAAAAGTTTGAAAATTGTTTAGAAGTCAGCTATTTGTGGCAGCAAGGTGTTTAGCCTAAGGACATGTTAATTAGAATTATAGTAGTGAGTGAGCTAAAAAAAGAACTTGACGAAAATGAAGTTTATGACAGTGTCCAGATATCTAATGACAAGCTAAACAAGGCACATGCAAAGTGGTTAGAAAATTTTAAATTGAAAAGTTGGAACATGAGTGTAACTCCTTTTTGACTTTTTCTGAAATCAGTTTGGATTGACTCAGTTTGGAGATGATGGAAAAAATCAAGCTAGTGAAGTGACTGGATTTTAGTGATTAAGATACTGAATCAGGTACTTCAGAAGGCATTTACAGATTAAGGCAAAGGATTTTCTAAAAGAGATCGAGTGCAAGAATGATTTGTAGGCCACAAGAGGTACAAGATCAGGTGAATGTTAGTGAGAGGGTTAATAAAAGGCATAAGTAATGCAAGAGTAGAAACATATAAACTTCCTTCATGTTTGCCATACTTGTTACATGAAGTGTTTCTTGCCTTTTGCAAGGCAAAGAAGCCCAGAGCTTCATTAAATGAAAACTGTATAAGCCAAAAATTAATTTACTATGAAAAGAAGGAAAATGAAAAAAAAAAGAAAACAACTGAAGATGACTGCCTCTACCCTGAATTGAATATCATGTACAAATATGTCACTGAGATAAGGAATATTACTTAAGAAAAATCCCATGTTTCTGTTTTGTTCACTTACATGCATCAACACACAGCATGACAGACCAGAGGAGATGGGAAAACTTTCAGAGCAAAATTTGTGAGAAGATGATGTACCTGACAGGTGCATGTGAAGCAAATGTTTCTTGAAGCTCCCTGGGGAGTCAGAGAAATCAGTGATCAGAGTTACTCGATGGTTGAGAGTCCTGGCATGCTCCACCTCCAACAACCTCAGGTGGGTGCACAGACACTGAAGGTCTGGTGAGGCTGAAGGAGGTGGTGGCTGCAGGGCTCTCTGTGTGTGCCAGTCCAGCGTGGCTGCTTCTCCTGCTGTCAGCCAGAGCCAAAACTGCAGGGCAGCAGTGCTCAGGACAATTGACTGAACTACAGATGGGAGGATCGAAGGGCGATATGTACTCTCTGCTCTGCTTTTGTAGGAAGCAAACAGCAAGAGCATGGCCTGCCCCACACAGGGGACTGTTCAGGCAGTCAGAATTTATGCTTGGGAACAGACACAAATGGAAAATTTTACACACTTGTTTTCCACACTTTTCATGGGTTTATTGTAGAGGACATAAAAGGAGACAATACAAAATCTGGATGAAACCCAATAACAAATTATAATTTCCTAATCCATCATAACAATCATTTATGTGTTATTAATTCTTTGTTTATTCCAGCTAATAAGAGAAAAAAACCACAGGCACAGCCTATTAGACCTCTGCTGCAGAGATCAGAGTAATGATGCTTCAGAGAGGAAATGACTGAAGAACAGCTCCACAGGGGAGGAGTTGGATGCTTATCAAGATGGTGTCACTCTGGTTCTCAAAAACTGTGTTTTTAAAGAGGGATTGTTGGAATGGGAGTCTCTCCAGGCAGAATCCAATCTAATATGAGGCTTCCTTTTTTTCTCAGCTTTGTAGCTGGACATCAGCACATAGCCTGTGCTTGTAGGGATGCAAATTATGATTAGGACAAACTATGGAGACATTAATTTCAGAGAGATAAATGTGCCATAATGAGGCCAGTAATGGAAATAAATCTATATGTTGGTGAAGACTCCTGAAAAAATAGTTATGAGGACTGCAAAATACTGAATTGTTTCAACGAATAGACAAAGCTGATATTCATACACTCCAGGTGTGTTAGTTTGGTTTTTTTTGTTTTGTTTTTTTTTTTTTTCTTAGATTGGTGCTGTGCTTGGTTTTGTTTTCAATAAAACAGAGAAGGTTAAATTAGAACTTCAGTACAGATAAAGATATGAGAAGCAAGGTAGGCTGCATTGTCTCAGCTGTTAAGGTACCCCAGTATATAACTGAAAAATACTGTGATATCATCTCCTTGTAAGCTTTACATCAAAAAATCTATTTATGAAACAATCTTTCATTTTGGCTTTTCTTGATAGTAAGAATGTGAGCTATCTCTCTTGAGTGACAGGTTATATAGCTGAGGAGCTTTTCTCTGTATTAGGTATGGATTTCTCTATTTTCATAAATGAGACTCAGATGTATGTCACCATATAATATGCTGCTGCTGGCAGTCAAAATCAAGCTATGGTATTCCTCTTTTCCTTATTTAATAATGTAATTTCCTTCCTATATTTCAGAGAAAGACATCAAGGCATACAGGAGCAAGAACCAGGCAGAAATGGGAAATCAGTCAAACAATTGAATGAACTGCTTTGTGGAGCTGGAAAAGTAAAATCCATAGATTTTACGAAATTGTCCTTAATAACAGCCAGCAGGGAGATATATCCCACCTTTACATGAACATAACAAGGTACTTGAAGGTACTGTGACACAGAATACACACAGCTCCAGTAGTTTGGTAAAGGATGTTCTTCAGGCTCTGTGTTGTGAATGGTTTTGTACTGCCAGAGCTAATAAATTTATGCCAAAAAATATGACATAATAAATGGGCCACAGCATTTCTTTAGAAGTGAGCTGGGCTATTGTCCTGGTTCCAGCCAGGACAGGGTTAATTCTTGCAGTAGCTGGGAGGGGGTCTGACTGTGGCCCAGAGGTTTTTCTCTACCACCTCACATCATTGCTGAGTGAGGGGGTGCAGGGAAAAGCTCCCTTCCAGGACCCTTCAAGGCAGAGAAAGTGGTCAGGTATTTTCAGGGTTTTCTATGGCGGGGTGAGCAATCACATTGAAATAATTCACCTTTTTCTTTGACACTCTGTCAGTATTGTTTCTATTACAGTTCGTTGTCTTACTTCATTGCTCTTTCCAATAAATTGTTTTTATCTCAATCCATGATCCTTTACCTTTTGTGCCTCCAGTTCTCCTCTCCATCCAGCTGCAGGAGAGAGATGGGAGGACGGGATGGGGGAGTGAGGGAGAGATGCGTGGTTTGGAATGGTCTCAGTGAGAACCATAAATTGGGGAATTATCCTTTCCATGAAGAAATTCTTCCTGATGTCTAACTTGAACCTTCCTGGTGCAGCTTGAGGCTATGACCCCTTGTTCTGTACATATATGGCCACGTGTTCAGGTATGTGTGGGCAAGCACACACGTACATTCCCACCTCCATCTCCCATCCCAGCTCATCTCCATGAAAAATACATCTGCAGTCTAATTTATTTATTTGTTTCACATGTTGACAAGCCTTTTGGTAAAGTGTTCTTACCATATCTTCTCTTTTTGTCTTTTCTGCCCCTGGATTTATTTTCTATGAATTAAATAAATCTTTGTCCTGAAGATTTTGTGTAGGAAGGTCAGACATCAGCATAATTGCATACAGGACTCTCAATATTAATTCTACCCTCCATAACTGATTTTAAAACAAACCACCAGCAGGATCCTTCGTGCAGAATGGCTAAGAATGGTGCTAAATTGAACTTATATTGTATATGATATGAACCACCTGTGGGTCAGGAAAAATGTGGCATAAATTGAAAATAATAAAACAAATGGTTTCTGTTGTGAATAGATCAAACTGGTTTTACAATCTGGAAGTTTTTAGAAGGTGTGTGACTTGCTGCCCCTCTGTATGCTGTGCCTAACCATGCAGAATAAAGTATGTAAGCCATAAAACTTAATTTACTTAAAACCAACAATCTTCACATCTTTTAGTCTCTGTTCCAATTAGAATGTAATTTTTTTTTTTCCTGGGAGTCTTGGATAAAGTTTTGTAAAGTGCTATTCTACAGTACAGGAAACATAGAAGCTCAGCAATTTGGAATGGTCAGGTGAAGCCAACTCTTTGTTTTATATTCCACATTATGCAAAGCTCTCCCAGAAAACTTAATTGCGAATATTCAGACACAATTTCTTCAGCAGCTTTGGGATAATTTCAGTCACTGACTACAAAGCTTTCTGGATCAAATCCTTCATTTTCATTACTCAGATTCAGATGCAAACTGCATGACCTGAAACTTTATCAGAACACTTTCATGTGATGTCTTGAAGTATTTAATTAACTTTTCAATTAATCATTATTTGAATGCTGGCCCTCCTGCTGCTGAAATATATTTGATTAATAATTAGGCCACATTTAAACCTACATTAGTGAACGTACATTAAGCTTTTAATAAAAGAAAACTCCACAAGCGTTGCATTCAGACCCTGCATATGAGATGAAAAGGACTCCTCAGATTAGGTGACTCTACTTAGGAGAAAACCATTTCAATTTAGTTAAATTCAATTATAGTTGTGTTGAAACTGGCTACATAACGCTCCATGCAAAACGAGCTGAATTTGAGAAAGATTCTTTCTTCTTCGCACACGTTTTGTATTCCTTCACATACATTCTAAATGATATAAAAGGAATTCTAGAAAGACATTGTTTCCAACAGGGAGTGATCCACATGATTTACTTTGAAGTTGTGATCTTTACAGCTACAATGCCTCTCCTCTTATTACTGATCTGCTTTTCAATCAAATACAAGATGGAAATGCCTTAAAATTAGAGGACTTGAATATTTTAGTGTGTGCCAGTTTCTCCCCTTTCAGAACATTCTTAAAGAAGAGATGCAGAAAAGAACAAAGTTATGCTAATTTTCAGATAGCCCTTACAATAATGTGAGAATAATTGCCTAAACCTATTGTACCAAAAGCCATCACAATTATGCTGGTCAAATATGATGGAAAAAGGATGAAATTATAAAAACTCATGTATTGGTAGGGAAATTTCTAGTACTAATATTGAAGGTTGATAAGTCACCAAAAGACAAAATCCAAAGATTCTCTGGGTTTCATATAAGATCTGTATTTTGGGGGTGTTTTTACTTGCACTTTACTTTTTGCAAAATTCCATATAATTAAAAAACTGATTGAAATGTTGCCAAATAGCTCCTTAAGTGAAATTCTGAAACAGCTATTGTAGCCCTAGAAGAGCATAAAGACATATATAACCTCATGGATCCTCATTTGTTTTATGTAGAAGGATGTGCCCAAACTTACTAACAATGCAAACATTTACAACATTTTGCAAATTTTGCAACAGTTTTCTATTTGCAACATTTAACAACATTTTTTTCAACAGTTTTCCTTATTAGCACTCATTAGGTAATTGAAGACAGTTGTATCAAATTCATCTCACACTAAGATATTTTGCAATTAATGCACTGCATTCACCAAAGTTCTGAGCATTGAAGGGGATTCACATTGTTTATAAAAATTTCCAGTCTTACAGCTTACTTTTAAAGATATTTTTAGAAAAAGGAAAAAAAATAGAAGAAAAAAATTAATCAATTGACATGGCCACAATCAATTGACATGGCCACTCTACAAAAATAAACTCTCTGATTATATTTGCTTTACCTCATTTTTTTCATTCCCAGAACCTTTTTTCTCAATGATATAACATAGTTAATCAACTCAGGATACTAGCTAGAAAAACTGTGGGTATGACTGCAACACAAGTGGAAAGACAATGAGCAGTATGGTAAATATGTGACTATGGAAAAAAAACCCCATCCTTTAATTTTTTTTTTTAATCTTCCAGAATATATTTTTCAGCACAGCAAGATGTGATTCTAAAGGTTATGAAAAACAAGGATTATGTCTAGGATGTTACATGAGCTATAGGGTGACTTAGGTCCTTTTCAGCTGTTTGTTCCTATCTTAATATTCATTAATACTAATTTTCTTCAGAATGTTAGCATTCAACATGGGAAAAGGAGGGGCAAGATTCTCTACACCATCATATAAGCACTGGAAAATTGTACAGTTTGAATTTTAAAGATTTTGAACGTACATCATGTTGCTGCAGCCTAATGTCTGTAGGCAATTCAGGATCAGTTTGTTTTTTCATTTAATGATTTTTCTGTTAGTATGCAAGTGAACATTTGAAGTGAAGTCAGAAAAGGTGAATGTGTTTTAATAGTGTCATGTTCAGATACTCAAACATGTGTAATGTGGGAATTTAGAACTTGATTATTTTCTGCATAGATAATGTGGGGATTTTGTTTCTTATTTCATCTTGATCGTCCTAATAGTTCAAGGTTTTATCTGTGCTGATTATCATAAATATATTCCTTGATGTAATAAAGTAATGATTTAAGTAGGAAACCAATTTATGAAGTATTTACAGCTGTTAAAATATCTCCTGGACTTGGGAACACTTAAACAGGGATCCATAGATTAAGGATAAGATGCTACAGCTTAATTCACTCTTTGAGAGTGAAATTTTCCAAGAATTTCTGCCTAATTCTTTAAACCCAAGTGCATACTTTGTGCAGGATATGAGAAAGGAGAAAAATTAGAAGGTTTTATTTTTGTTACCAGAAATCTTGGATGAGAAGAAATTTTATTTTATTTAGCATCTGGTTTTGTTCTAATAGTCAGACACACAATGTGCAGAGGGACTGTGAATGGTCATTCTTGTCTCTGTTTTCTAAGATGGAAATGAAAGTCAAGCAATCATATAAATATACTTGTTTAGTGATGAAGAGACCACAGCAGAAATCATAATGGATATTTGACCAGAAAAAAAGAATAAAAAATAATATTTTTAAAAAATGTATAATTTTTATAAAGGTTTTATAATTCTATTGTTGTACTGAAGTAGCATGGGTATCATGTGAAATTATGTCCATGAAATTAGATCTAGGCTGTCTATTAAGTTCTGTTGAAATGAAGTTTATTAGATGAAGAGTTTTGGTTTAGAAAGGCTAAAATGGGTACTGATCCATTTCTCAACTGGTCAGAACAAACTGTTTATTTCACACTTTTATCTTCCTCCTATACTCAGAAATTGGAAAAAAAGTGATTTTCTGTCTGATGCCATTTGAATCTGAACCTATATACTCTGTGCTGGGTGTACTGCTGATGTTATTTTACCTTGTGTAAATCATTAATCATTGTCTGAAATGATTCAGGACTCTTACCTTCCTCACTTATGAAAATTTTTGTTCTGAATATTTTTCTCTAAAATCAACAACGTCACATTCAGAAAATTCAAAGACCTTGTTGGATTTCTTTTTTTTAATACAAGATTAAAAGACAGGACGTGAAGTGTGAACCAGTACAGGCTACACTACAACCTCCAGATGAACATCTTTCTTCTCTTTTGGTTTTTATACTGACCAACAGGATGAAGGTCTGTTTCTTTAGATAGCTTGTGGAAAGTGTCCTTATTGCTTTTATAGGATTTAAGGAAGTGTCACTTGGCTTGCTCCAACTCAGGGAGATTTTTGCCTATTTTTCTTTTTGCCAGGGGGGCTTTTTGCCTATTTTTTTTAGCATGACTGCTGAATGGAAAGAAAAGAATTTACACAGACAGAAGAACTTGTTACCACAATTAGTTGTATATATTTCCTAACAAAATGTGAAAACAATGCACATTCAAATAGTGAGATTAAAAAAATATTTCTTTAACTTTAATCCCAGTTTTCTGTATTTCAGTTTGTGTTTTACTATGTCCAGTTCTTATCATCCCAATACAGAGCCTGAGACCACACGTAAGGTCTCAAAGACCCAGCTGTTATCTCAAGGGACCAAATAGATAACTGATGGTTGAACAAGTGACATCAAAAAGCTGGGAAAGGAAGAGATGAGGATTCTACTTAGAGTGGTTAAGCAGTGGGAATTTTTTTTGATGATTGAGCATTTTGGATGAAGGATATTTACCTATTCTTTCATAAACACACAGAAACATTCAGATACAGTCACTTCTATACTTGAATAAATTTTGGGTTAGCGCTTTATTACACTGAAGTGAATTAACAGAAAAGGTGATCTTGTATAATATGACATAAAATATTTCTAAAAAGCAAGCTTTCCCCTCAGGAAAGAGCTGAAAGGATTATTTAAAAGAGATAAAAATACTCTGAGAGTCATGAAAGTGAATATGAAGAAAGAACTTCCTTAAAATAAGGATGGAAGTAATAGAGAAAATGCAAATACAGGTGTCAGTTTTCTTCACCCAAATCAGTTAATATAAACTCTTTTACTCTTCCAGACTACTGATCAAACTGTGAAGTACAGAAATTGATCTGGCTGTATGATATATTCTGAATCTGCTGTGTTAGTTGCTCTGTATAGCAGGATACACATAGAGAATGCAAGCACTGCAGGTCATATAGAAAGTGATCTAAACTTTAGATGAGCTTTGGTAGCCAAGAGATTTCCTTCTTGTTAGGGAATGTTCTGCTGGATTAGCAGTGTCTTCAGCAGAGAGCACAATTTCCTGCTGAGCATATACCAGCTGTTCTCCTGTGGCAGTGGTGTGTCCACCAAGAGCTGGCTATGAGAAACCTCATCTCATTGTGTGGCGTCGGGATGGGCTTCAGAGACAGGGCTCCCACCCCTTGAGCTTGTGATCTGTCTGTGCTTTCTGTCAGCATCATGCCAGGGGCTTCAGTCTGAATAAAAGCTATGGAAAACAACAGTTTTATGCTGCCATCTATGCTTTCCTTCTTCTGAAAGAGGCCCGTGCATTTATCTCAGCCTGTTTTTTGAGTAACAAGTGCATGGAAATTGGTTGATATATCTGTTCCATGTGCTGCAGATCTCCTGTACTATCACTTAAAATTTAGTGAACAGATTGAAACATCTGATTAAGTGCCTGATATTTACTTTTAGGTTCACAGGCCAGATAGCCAAAGCTTTGGGTGGGAATTCTAAAAGTACTAAAAGCATTAATTGCTGGGGTACTATTGACCTCTAATGGGAGGTAGATACACATTTGCTCTGTGTTGTCACAGCATTAGCCACTTAGTATGAAAGTTACTAAAAAAATTATCAGCTGATCAATTAGCTGATGGCAGTAGAAAATACTTCTTTGGAAGTGTGGATGAGATGAAAAATTAATGGAAGAAGGAGCTCTTCAAGAAAACAAAGAAGTGAACAAATTTTACTTGCCACAAGTAAATGTTTCTCTTTCAGAGATGGAACAGTGTACTGGGAAGGTCCTCCTTAGGCAACAGTATTTCAGGCAACAGGATCAAGATGTGACCAAGGTGTTTTTCTAGTTAGGAGCACTGTGATAAACAATAACAGGGCAAACTAATATGTATATCCAGTTGTGTAACTATACTATGGAAGTCAGAAGATGGCAGTCTTTGCTCACGGTTGAAATTGATGCATAGCTAATCCTAGTAAAACCTGAGTACTGAAGAGCAAAATGAATATGCATCTCTCTGTGTATTTTTAGTTGTTAAAATTTAATTTCAAGTGCATCTTGATAATGAAAAAATGTTAGCTCTTTATTTTTTCCTCAGAAATCATTCATGTTGATGGCAATCAAAATATTTGTTTATATTCAGTACTCCAAACAAGAAAAGATAAGCATTTTTTTAGTGTAAAAATTCTCTAAACACTGTCTGAGACGGCTAAGAAAGGCACAGGTGAGCACAGAAAAACGTGTCCAAAAGGAGGATTGACAGAGGCTGCTCAGTAACTGTGTACACCTGTAGGCATCTAAACCTCAGCACGCAATTGCATTCTGCTTCTGTGTAGGTCAAAAGTCTCCTCATATAAGTAGCAAAGAATTTAATACATTTTCAAGCCACACAGGGATCCAGGAATAAGAAAGAAATGGGTCACTATTCCCTGAAGGTTTAGTTCAATAGGTAAATGGTGAACATTCCAGGTATGCACAGTAGTGTCTGTATTGCCCATTATATCCTACTGATCAGGGCATATCAGTTTGCAAATTTATACTGAAGTCTTCCTGACACGAAGAGAAACTGAGCTTTTACCTTACCTGTTTCTGGTTGCAAAGCAAATAAGTGCAAGCAGCTCTACCCTGCTGGTAAAGGCATCCATCATCATTAGGAATTTTTGTTCTGATCTCTTCTCACATGAAAGCAAAAAAAACCATCTTAGTTTAGGAAATTTTTGCTGTGATGAAACAAAATGCATAAATTTCTTGCAACAATCTTTGGAAATAAAGAAATCATCCCACCACCTGTGGCATTGGAGTCCCTGGGTTGATAGACAGAGACCTGCACCTATCACATTCCATTCTGGGCTGCAGGTATTTCATTAGTCAGGAGCTGGGCTGTGTGAAGATCAGACTAATGAGCTGTCTTAGACCTGGGAGTTTTGAACTCCCTATAAAAGTAAGCCCTCAAGAATAAAACAGTTTGTCACATGAAACTGGTGTGTGTGTGCTCCCTGTCTCTGACCACTGACCCTGCGGAACACATGGATACTAAACATGATAATCACCCACGGACCTTATCCAGTAGGACATACAGACACAGTAATTTTCCCACCTCCTTCTGGCACAGAAATTTTGAATGCTTTCTTGGCAGGTGTCATGGCTTAACCAAATCAAAACACAGCCCTGGACTAACCACTATGAACAAAATAATCTCTACTCCAGCCAAAACCAGCACAGCAGAGAGAAAGATGTATCCTGTTCTTAAATAGTTGGTAGCCTCTCCTGTAGTTAAATTGATGTAATTGGGAAGGGACTAGAATTTGGATGTCTTGTATTTTGGCAAGTGTCCTCACTATCAGTTTGCTGCAGCCCAATGTTGTTTCCTCTTACCATTCTAGCAAACCTTTGTCAGGTATATGTAAAAAAACCCTTCACTTTTAATGAAAGACTAAGAATTTGAACACTGAGGGGCTATGTAAGTCCCTTACAAGAGATATTATTTGCCAACACCAGTGATTTAGTGTTGGAGGTTTCCTTTTGGGCACAAGTTAATTTTTTATGCCTACTAGGAATCTCACAGTACCCCTTCAAGAGCATAATGAATGGGCTTTAAACATCTTCCTTCCTGGGGGAACTAAGGTTGGAGGGATGCTTGTCTTCATCAAACACAGAAGAGATGTGTCAGAAATCCCTACTTACAGCAGGAAAGCAGAGATCTTCCACAGGCAGTTGTCTGCACTGATTTGGCCTCACCTTACGTATTGTACGTAGTTTCAGCCACCACAATATAAGAAAGATATTAAACGATTAGAGAGCATCCAAAGTAGAACAATAAAGATGGGGAAGGGCCTGGAGGGAAAACTCTATGAGGACCAGCTGAGGTCACTTCAGTATTGCCAGGGATGGAGGCCGGGAGCTGGACTGGTGATCCATGTGGGTCTCTTCCAGCTCAGCATATTCTGTGATTCTGAGAACCTGGACCATCCACACAACCTTCACTGCTAGCCAAGATGTAATGTGGATGTCGAGCCCTGGGATCACCGTGAGCCTCATCACATTCAACTTCAGTCCTTCACTCTTGTGCCTCACCTGTCAGTGACATGTAGTATCTGTCCTGAAAACAGGGGTTTTTTTTGGCTCTTTTATTAAAGCATTTTAGTCTCAACTAGCATTCTTTCTATCTATCATACAGAATGTTTTATCTTCTCATTACTGAATATAAAATGGAAACTGTGCAGCAAAACTCTTGGGTCTCCATTCATTTCTGGCATCCAACCATTTAAACTTGGGTTTAAAAAGCTCTAAATTTGAAAATGTTGTTGATTCTGGTCCCAGTTAATATGAACCAAATAGCAATATCTCTACTTTGTAACTTCACTTCTTTCAAGACTTGACTACAAGCTAAGCTTTAAATACATGAAGATTTCTTATATGCTAAGCTAAATGGGCTAGAAAAATATCCTTAGCAAACTTTTTTGCCTTCCTTAAGTTTAAAGTCTCCAATTTGCAATTTAGAAATAATGCACCAGATGAATAGCTATTGAAATTCAGCTCTGTTGACTTTAGCAGAGACACATCCATTTAAATCAACCCGAAATCCCAGATGTCAGATGATACAATCTGGTTGGTTTTTTGAATCAGTTTAATATTAAATATTAAGAGGTTTTTTATGTCAGATTTTGAGAAAATGAACAAGTATATCTCACTGTAGTATTTTCATAACTAAATATAGCTGTAATAATTAATAATAACACTGTGATTCTTAAACACTTCTATCTTTGCTTGCAAAGGAAACTAGAAAGGCAATAACTTCAGTTTTGAGCAAATTTTGAAGTTAGGAAAGCAATATTTGCTTGACAATTCTGTTAAGGCTTAATATCAACATCAATATAACTTAACTCTGTTCAAAAAGAGTTAGTGTGCACTTGTATAAAATTTGGTAGCAACTAATTTTACTATTTTCTATCCCTCTTGTATGCAATTTTAAAAAAACCCCAAAATTAAACCAAATCAAAACCCAAAGGAACTCTCTTCCTTGTCATGCAAATATTATTTCTTCATTTTATAGATATGTTTCAGATCGTTTAGCAGTGAAACACAAGATGTCGCAGGTAGCACTTTTAACCAGAAAATTAGTATCATAAAGACATAAAAATACATTGGAAAATGTATATTTATGTATAATTTTTACTCTAACTTGTCTGTCTTATTGGAAACAGAAAGTTTTCTATTAAAAGACAGAAAAAAACCCAACTCTAGATTTGCCTGATTAAGTAGTCTGGTGCCATATTGGTAAACAGTGCATAAGCACTGTAATTTGTCTGAGATTAGAGACACTGATTGCTCAGGCTTTATGCTGGTGACATTCTATTTATGTAATTGTTTTTGTTTAGAAGTGTTTTGTTAGAGGTGTTGTGTGTGTTTTAGGTATTTGGAAGATATAAATTCTATTGCTATTACTTACTTTGGATTATTCATTAATTTCTTGAAACTTCTTAGTAGTCTTTGAAAAATATTCCAAATTTCAAAGAACGCCAAAGTACAGAAATCTAATTTTAGAGGATGCTAATTCTTTTTCTGAGTGAAACTGAACTGAAAGACTTGTCTGCCAAGGACTCTGGCACCTTCGGTGTCACTTAAGCCCACTGAGTAAGTCAAGATGGAAACTGTGCAGAGGAACTGGTCTCAATTCCACATAGTGAGAAATTAAATTTTGCTTGTCCATGTAATTCACAGAAGAAGAAATCATAGTTGTAATTTATGAATGGGTATAACTGAGTTAATACTGTTCAGCAAGACCCATGTTATTAATCAATTACAAGAATGTTTCATGAAAGTGCAGTTGTAATTATTTCTGAGTTTATTTTGGTAGATATTTTTCATAAATTTACATATGGTTTTAGAGATAATGATTTTTGAGGTGTCATTCAACCCAATTCCTTATTTGAGAAGTAAATTTTTGTCTAAGTGCATGCCTTCAATGATAAATATGAGATGACAGAACAAACAGATGGAGGCCCAGCACAACTTTTCTTAATTGTCTGTGGAAGAAATGTCTTTACAATTCCTGCAAGATGTTTTGCAAGTCCTTATTTGAGATGACCTGGTCTTAAAAGGCAGGTACTAATCCTCATGATGACATTTATCTACAGAACTTACATACACAACCAGAGGACAGGTGAGGGACTTCCAGATCAGGTTAACGATTTTCTGCAGTATGAGTGCCTGCATGGTTCTGAATTGGGTCAAAAGATAGAGCGAAAACAGTAGTGGGACCATAAGCAGGAGATGGGCAGAGATTGTGTCCATATTCAGAAGAAAAAAATGTTAAGGTCTAAGTAATATTTGACAAAAATTCTACCAATAAGATCAGATATCATATATAGGGAAAGGAAGGTCAATGAACTAACATACAATTTGTCTTGTATTTGTGACAAAAGAATTAAGTACACATTGCAATGGTTTGAAAAAATATTTACAGTTCTTACCTTGTTCCAATAAAAGTAGCTTTGAAATTACCTATCGCTATATGATATCATATTTGATTGCTTTTATTTTCACAATTTATATTACTTCCCCCCACCAGAGTTGTTTATAACTTGATTTAGAGGATTAAGCACAATTGTGTAGCAGCTACAGAAAGTCCACAATTCTCCCATTCAACTCTTCATATTGTCTTGCACCTTATATATCTCAAACGTGCTGTTGCTAAGACCATTGCAATGAAAACACCTTTTTCTTTCAAAACAGATGTGATCTGCAAGGCACAGAGATTTCTCTTCTGGTAGATGACCCAACACTTGCCCATGCACTAAATTTAGCCATCATTTGGTGACATGCAAAAGGAAAATTGACTTGCCTACTCCAACAGGAAGGGTTCTAGATCTTAGTATAAAAAAAAAAAAAGAAACATTTTTTCCAATTCATCTGTCTTCTTGATATTTTAATCCTTTTCTTCAGGTGCAGTGCGGTGAAACTGAAAGTTGCTCTTTAATGTTGTTATTTATAGAAGGTTTTTGTTAGTGAAGGCAGAGGGGCAGAGATCAGTTGGCCGGTCTTCTTTCTTAAAGAGGGGTACAAAGCTTAATGGAGCTGTGACAGGTATTTAAGCAGCTAAGTTGTCATGCTGCCAATTCCTCACATCCCTAGTGCCTACCTGAGCTACCTCTCCATTGTCTCTTAGTTGAGGGAAAAAGTTCTTTACTTTACTTTCTTTACTTTTAACTGAGCTGCATTTGAAAATATGACACATTTTCCAGCCATTTAGAAGATTTCTAATATCTTTGCCCATGGTGCCACTTTCTCTCTGTCCTAGTAAGCATTTCAGCAGCTACATAATTGTGTCAACAGACAGGCAATTCAAATAACCAAATATGTACCCTAATGTTATGTCAACTTGACCTTTTAATGGGTAATTCCAGCAACTCAGCTTCCCAATGGCAGTTTTTAAGGTAGTAATTCTATAAAAATTATCCATATGAAAAATTGTTCTTTTCCACTCCAAGAAAAACTACACCAAAAACTACACCTCTTCAATGCCTCTGAGAATATGGCAAAAACGTGTGTTCTTAGAAAAAATAAATTTGAGAAATTCCACTCATCCTAAGAGGATCTCTAGATTCGCACTGAAGAAACTGAGCAGAAGTGTGCTATCAATTTCCTTTTGCTGCTTGTTTTCTGGCTATTACATCTTTGTATGTGTACTAGTTTGAAAGCGAACAAATGAGAGATTCCAAGTCAGAACTGTAACTTAATAGGAAGACTAAAATAAAGGCAGGAAACACGGGCTTAAACTGACACTCAGGATACATCCTGACACTCTGTTAGGCAAGGTGGTGGCAGCAGTCCTATTAAATGATTGCTTCATTCCTGTTGAAATGATCAATGTGGTTCTGTTGAAACAGTGATCCCTCTGAAGGTCCAGTGGTGATTATGTAGCTCTTGTCCTCTGGCAATCCAGTGGATAAAGTCGCTTATGGTGTTCCAAATGTCAGATTTTATCCAGGTAGGAATGTTTAGTTCCACCCCATGGGCTTAGTTCCATCTCACAGTGGGATGATGGAACTTCATAAGCCACGCAGTGTGACTCAATGGCCTACTAACAGAAGATATCCCCTGTTATCAAGTTATCAAGGATGTGTCATGGACAAAGTAAAGATCACTGCTTCACCTTGTTTTAAAAACTTATGGATATGGTGATAAAATACATACTTTGGGTTACATCTTACATTGTAACCTAAGACAATATGGTTAAATTATTTTTGCTTGTTTGCTTGACCCCATACTCCTTGGTGTTAAATAGCAATACTTTGTAGCTGGCAGGTCTGTATATCACCAGTTCTATTAGATTAAGTAGAAATTATGTGCAACTACTACAAAAGTGAGGCTCACTGTAGATAAAGCTCCTCAAACAATCGAAGATGTAGCATTCCTTGGGCAAACAAAAATAAATCCCAATCAAAAGAGCTAAACCTGTACTTTAAAATAGTGTTATTTAGTCCAATTTGGTACTAAATAAAATTTAGAAAAACTACTGAACACCACATACTCCTCTTTTCATGTTTATCAAAGTAAGGAACATTTTGCCTTGATTATTTTTCCACAGGTAACCAAATAAAAACCCAACTGACAAGAATTAAGTCATTGGATAATTTGCCAACTTAAAATAACTGAGACCAATTTGGAGCCAACATACATATTTGCAACCAACACAGTTTGGATCAATATCGCTACATGTGTGGATATATTGAAATCTGCTAATATTATGACAAATATTAAATCTGCTAATATTATGAAAAGAAATAATGAATCTATGTGTACACCTGCTTGTAAACATCTTTATGTGTTTCACAAACACAAAATGAGTCCACTCAGTCTCCCTAATTCTGGCTCTTCGATGCTCTCCTTGGTCTAACTGCAGTCTTTATCAATGTGATCACTCAATACTTCTAAAGCAGAGCAAGGCACGACAGTTAAAGATTAGACATTTATTCAAACACAGGCTTCAAACCTCTGTTTGTCCAGCCATTGTGTAATGCTGAGCTGAGTAAAGGAAAGGAGAAGTAACATTTTACATAGCTTGAAGTGTTATGACTACAAATACAGGACATTGCTGGAGAGGTTAGCTATATGGCTTTTTTTTTTTTTTGGCTCATTATTCATGCACTATTGGAAAATTTTTAATCTTTTTTTTCCTTTCTACTGACTGTAATTTGTTGTTTGAAGCAGAAAATTCAACTATGTGATCAACATTTTTCTGGCAAATTTTGCCTTAGTTTAGGGCATGCGAATTTAATCCTCTTATCAAGATAAATAGAACAATACCCCTTCACAATGAATTTATTTAATATACTATCAAAATATCTGTTGGCTTACTGAAAAGCTGCTGAATATATTGTGTTTATTCCAAGTGGTGATATTAAAAGATGTGGTCACATTTCAAAGTCTGCAATGAAATAAAATACATTTAAATCTTTTGCATCAACAACCTTTGAAATTCTTCTAGTATCTTGAGATAACATATACAAATTTCTTTTTCAATAACACAGAGAAATTCCTCTTTTCTAAAGAAAATTTTGCAGCTTATTTATTCTCAGTCTGTACTTATTTCAAAGCTGTCTTTTATGCATCAGCTATTTACAGCATTTTACAAGCTTAGGTGCTGTTTCTTTAACCATAAAAGAAGAAGAAAGAACATTCAGATCTATAAGCTGATTGAATTTCATGGATTTTTTAAGTTGCATTTTCAGTGCAGCTCTTTTTTTGCTACTTAAAGGATCAACACCACTCCTGATGATGTGCAAAAATAAAGCTGATACTGTTATAGAGACTCTTTAAGTTTTTGGAACTGACCAAATATTGCTCTGAGAAACTCAGACCATTTCATTCATAAGAACATAGGAAGAAGTGTGAAGGAGGTATAATAGACAGGCAAGGTAAGCAATAAAACAAATCCAAATTGCCTTCAACAGAATTGTATGTTGTCTTAGCAAAGCTTGATTTACAAGGAGAAAGGTTTAGATAAATGAAATAACCTGATAACATAAAGGATTGGCATTTCAAAATATTTTTTAAAGTAATCTATGAATTTTCCATGAAACTATGTAACTCCAAATGCTGTATTATAGCACTAACTGATATCAATTATATATTTCCTGAAAGCAATCATGGTAGATCCATTCTTCTAAGGACTTTAATGTACAAAAGTTACTAAGATGTTACTTATTTGCAGACATATTTCAATCCTTGCATTGATGTGTAATAGCAGATTTGATAAAAAGATGGTACTCCTCTTATATTGTTCCTGAAAAGATGTTTCACATTCTTGAAATGCATACCTTGATTTTTATGGTATTTATGTCATCTGTCCATTGTTTGGTAGAAATGTGGAGTTATGGTAGAATGGTTTCAGTTAAAAGGGACCTTAAAGACAATCTCATTCCAAACCCGCTGCCATGGCAGGGACACCTCCCACTAGACCAGGTTGCTCTGGTCTCCATCCAGTCTGGTCTTGAGCACTTCCAGGAATGGGGCAGACACAAATTCTCTTGGAAAGCTTTTCCAAGAGAATTTTTTCCATCAGGAAGGACTCTACCCTCATAGGAAAGATTTTCTTCCTAATATCCAATCTAAACCTACTTTCAGCTTGAAACCATTCCTTCCTGTCCTGTCTCTCCAGGCCCTTATAAATGGTTCTCTCCATCTTTCTTTTCAATTCCCTACAGATACCCGAAGGACACAATTAGGGTGCCCCAAAGTCTTCTCTTTTCCAGCCTGAACAATCCCAACTCTCTCAGCCCTTCCTCACTGCTCCATCCCTCTGCTCCCCTCGGTGCCTCCTGTGGCCTGGCTCCAGCAGGTCCCTGTCCTTGCTGTGCTGGGAGCCCAGAGCTGGTGCAGCCCTGCAGGTGGGGTCTCAGCAGAGTGCAAAAGTCAAGTCTTGAGCTGTTTTGGTTAGGAATGTTTAGAGCCATGACTTCAATGAATGAGGTCAGCTTCGCTTTGAGAATAAACTTTATATTATGTTTAATTTTAACTGTTACACAGTAGTATTTTTCATGGAATGAGATACAGTTAGGGACAGTATTTTAGTGATTAAATATCTTCACTATTTCAGCTATAAGAGACTAGAAGACTTATCTTGTCTCATCAATATTCTTGTTCTCTCTTAAATTGTTAAGATAATGAGACTGAACTCATAAAGATCCTATCTAACAGCATGGTAATACTGTCTGCATTGCACCTACTGTCCCCATTGCAAATGGATACTATTTATAAACATGTATATATATTTTTCTGTACTACCATGCAATTAAAACAACCTTTATACTAACACCTAAGCAGCCTTTAAAATATATTTGTTTATGTAATAATAGCAATAACACTACTCTATGCCAGAATTACAAAAAAACATCTTTTGCAGATTAAATTTTTGACAGCCTATTTTGAGTAATTTCATGCTGAACTTTCTACCTTGAAAGTTAATAGGAGTTTAAGCATTAATGACATAATAGTGAGTTTGTTCTGTGAGCTCGTTTAGCTCCATTTATTACTCTACATACCAGATGAGGAAGAGGTAGAGAAATGTAGAAGGAAGGTCTCTGGCACAAAGTAGAGAAAGGTAAAAGTAACAGAAAAGGGTATGAATTCCAACTCTATGTATGTTCAGGAAAGCTGAGATATAGACATTTTCCTACACTCAATTATTTGTAGATAAACTTTGTCTGTGTAAATTTGAGGCTCAAAACTCTTCATAGGGTAGCAGATTTTGCCACTCAGAAGCAGACAGAAAAATAAAGAAAAAAAAAGTCATTCTTGAAGTCTTTGAAGTGAATCATAGCTGAGGTTTTTTTTTCTCATCTTCTTCAAATATCCATAAAATTTTTTCATGGAAGAAGTCCTATAAATAAATATGGCAAATCAATTCAGTTTCTCAAGGTAATGTCAATCCTTACTGAACAATCTGCAAGTCTGTTCTTTGTAATGCTTTTAAGTGAATTTTAATTTCATCAGTCAATAGCAGAAGCAGCTGTTGTAAATAATATCACTGCTGAGTGCAGGAGCTGAAACTTAGAAACCAATGACACCATTGAGGAGATAAGAGTCATAAATAGTACAGAAATGTTTTAAATTGTCTCATAATATGTTCTCTTTGGTAGCATTTGGATATTAACGCCAGTGTCAGCCCTCAGCCAAGACATCTGCAGAGGGAGCAAGTGGGAATTGTAACCCCTGTTTCATCTGTTTTGCTGCTTGCTTCTGCATCTATACAAGGTCAGATCTCTCCCTTTCCATTTTACTATTCTGTCTGTCCCTCCATCTCTCCATCCACCCGCCCCACTATCAATTTTGTCATCTATTCCAACATTTCTAAGCCTTTTCCTGGTAAAATTAACAACTAATTCTCCAGTGGAGCTTCTGGAGCATTTGATATTCTGAGAACCCATTTCACTTTAGGAAGGATAAAGGAGTGAGGATAAATATTTGAATTAATAGAAAAAGTAGGTAAAACATATCTTTAAACTGAAGAAAATCCAAAAAAATAAGCATGGAGGAGGAGACAAGATTAAGATGTCTCCACATGATCTCTACTGTGAATGTTTCTATCATTCACAGCTTGTTCTTCTCTTTCAAAATGCAATCTTTACCAGTTACATCTCTACACGAGAAAGTCTTACCCTGTCTTTCATGTTTTCCTTCTTTTTCTGTTAAAAATAAACTCACCAAGCTTCAATAGACATGTTTAAATCCTTCTTTGAAAGGGAAGGATTTGATCAGCTACACTGTTTAACCCCAAAAGCACTGCTAATCTGACAGCAGAGAAATGTTAACCTCCTGCATGATGAGACTAAAACAGGCACGATGAGGCTGTCAGCATCCAGGGGCACTTTCATGGACTGTTTGGAGTCTGAAGGAAGAAGCAGAGGAACTGTACATAAATGTTTAAAGATGGTGAGTCAAGTGAATAAATGGTGCAACACAACTAAATTTGTAACAGCAGATTTTGAAGGCCCCTGGGCAATACTTGCAATTGCATTTTCCTAGGGAACTCTAAGGAGGTAACCCTTGGTGACTGCAGGAAAAATGTGGATGGCTCTTGGTTAAAGAGAGAGTATTAAAATAAAATTATGCATGAAATCCAAATCATTCAAGGTCTGAGTAACTTTGGAAAACCTGGCTGCCAAACATACATTTTTAATCCATACTTTTCAAGTGACCTGGAACAGAGAGGAGTTGGCTGAGGGGCCACATAAAATAGTCAGAAGTGGTCAGAAAAAGAAGGGCTGGAGAATTCTAAAAACGCAAGTTGACTCTTATAGCAAATTTAGATTTAGATGACAAAATAAAAAGTTTGGCTTGCAAGTCAGCTCCAAACACAAGTTCTAGCTCAATTCTGTACATCCAAATAAAAATAAGAGTTATTCCCAACATCTTCATTTGTTTAATTTCATATTATTTATTTGAAGGCATCCTGTCCTCTCATTAAGTCCTTTTCTGGTCTTAAATTTGCTCTTCTTGTTACTGTCTTGTTTTTTTTTTTTCTTCTTAAGTAAAGCCTTTATTCCAATGTGTTTCAGTCGATGTTTTATAGCTCATTTCTTGGTGGCAGTTTTAGTTTTCTAATCACTGGTGCTTTTCTACCTGTTTCCCACTCTCTTCCTCTCACACTCTCACAATTCCAATCCCATGCTTACTTCCCATTTCTTCAGAATGTTTGCTAGAGTAAATTCACACATCAATTCTAAGGGATTTTTAACAGCTGATTTGAAGTAAGAATTTATATAACAGTAAGAAGTCCAGAAAAAAAAATCTGGCATTTTGACCAAATACCTTGAAACTCCTCTGTAACAGCACACTCCTTCTAACAATTTAGATATAAGCTCTGTGGTGAAGAGGCAATCTTTTCACCCCAGATATGCACAGGCCATAGTACAATGAGGCCCTAGCTTTAATTTCTAAGTTCTATTCAGAAAAAAATAATTATTGAAATTGTGTGCAGTGCACTTCCATGAATTTGGATGGAAGATAATGATAAATGTCTAACAAAAGATGATGAAATATGCTAAAATTGCGGGTACAAATAAATCAGACCTGGCTTTTTAAAGATGTGCTCTAGAGAGGTGTTACTGATTTATTGTGGATGTGCTTGACTCTATTCAAAGGTTGTGGTATGCTTTTTCTGTGGTGAAGAAGAATTCAGAGTGCTCCTCCTAGCAACAACAAAGGACCAGTTGGAAGTAACACTTCCTCAGCACCAGTCCTTCTCCTCCTGTTCTAAACGGAGACCTACATTCATCTTTTGATAGTTGTTGATTCAGATGGAACAGTGAATGCATAAGGAGAACCTATTTTCTTTATTTCTGGCCCTAAACACATTTTCTTGCATCACAGTAATATCAGACTTATGGTAGGTATTTTTAATGAATATTTCTTACTAAATTCCTCATTCTGTCAATATCTGAAAGGAGCACAAAAAATCCCTTCTTAATCTGAGGATAACAGTTAACATTGACATTAACATTTGTCAGGAGTCTTCTATATTCATAGGTATATGTTTAAATCTCAACAAGAATATTTCTTTGTATTCATGATATTGATAATGATAGTGCTAGCTATATTTGTTGATTTTGACACATTTTGTAATAACAGAGGACTTTTATCTTAGAACATCACTAGAGGTGGCACAGACAGCTCTAGAAGTAGAACAAATTATTTGCCTCTCTATGTTGAATGCAAGAATTTTATCTGTGTCAAGTACAAGACATTATTGAGGTTGCATAACCTGGTGTTTTCTGACCACCTAAACACATTATATTTTGGTTCAGATAAGTTTTGTTGCATATATAACTCAAAAAGGCTTTTCCTGGTAAATGCCTATCAGAACTAATAAGAAAAATTTTAACAACAGGAGATTTTTTTCCTCTTTCTCCCTGTGACATTAACATTGGAGACAGGTATGCTCCTCTCCCCAAACTTTATTTAAAATTTTATTATATTTTGTGTCTCAGTCAATGACTACGGAATATTTCTCATCAGAAAAGTTTTATAGATGACTATTTTTCTTTTGTACCTACAGATCAATATTAAGAAATCTCTTTTCTCTCTTTGTTTTTGAAGTCTTAATATTTGGGTAAGTTAAAATATAAAAAACATCAGACTTATTTCTCTTCACTTTGCATAAATCTTCAAACTCTTTTCTGTTTCTTCCCACAGCTTGTTCAGTGATACCATCAAGTGTTTTGTTGTTCTGAAAGAGATGCTTTTAATCAAAAAGTTGTTTTAAAACTGTTCAGTTATGCAGTAATCTAAATATGTACAGTCTGGCAATACTGACAAATTAAATTTTCTGAAGTCCCATTAAATCATACTCCCTTCAAATGAGACTTGAATTTTCATAGCAATTAAGGCTGGAAATATTTGAATCAGCTAGCTGAGTGTTGGATGGTTAAAGTGCATTTCAAAAATGTTTTCAAATATTCTTTTCTGGAGACATCTACTTCCTTTAGAATGCTGTGTACTGCTTCGCAGAAACTGTTATATTTTCTTTAGAAAAATTAAACCACATTTGGGTATTTGCCAACTTCCATTCATTGGGTCTTTCATTTTGAGAGCATTAAGAAGCTTTAAAAGACATTATCTACCTGCTATATTGTGATGGAAAATATTCTAGACAATGACATTAAAAAATAGTGTTAACAGTTTGAACATGTTCTTCATTTTGGTCTTACAGTCCTGTTTTGCTGTTGGCCTTGTGAGAATTGTTCCAATTTTACAGTTCTGCAAACAAAACAAGAATATTTCAACAGTTTGATCATAAATACACCAATTTCCATTTCTTGGTGTAAGTATTTTCAGAGGTGTATTGAGTGGAAGAAAACTGTGGTGTGTTTTCACTTTACTTCCATGAAGAGTCCAAGAGGCCAGGGAGGGATAAAATAGAGGGAGCAGACTTATTTTTTTATCAAAATCACCTGAAAAAACAGTGTTTTACTACAAAGAGATTTCATGAAGACAAGTTATTTTCTATTAATTTAGGGTCTATCTACTACTTTATACAGTTCAGTCATCCAGTAACAAACATTTTGGATGTGAGCTTCTTTTTAGTTAGGTTTGCTTGTTTTTATTTTGTTGTTTTTTTTTTTTT